>CM053784.1:60498326-60565826 GCA_028749045.1 Cupressus sempervirens | reverse complement strand
ATTTGGAAGAATCTAGGAAAGGTAAATTTGATGTCAAAGGTGATGAAGGCATATTCCTAGGATATGTTGGCTCCTGATTTAATAGTTTTGAAAATGACCAAAAAACCAGATGAATGCATCTAAGCCTATCCAATTCCTATAGCGGATACACTTGACTGTAGTCTTGGGCCAACTATAAGGCATAACTCCTTCACTTCAGGTTCTACAAGACCTAGGCAGGTGGACCTCAGATTCAATTGATACCGTACCAATGCAAAACATATCCCTAAATCTATTTACTGTAGATGAAAACCCCTTATATCTCCTAATAACTCATGACATGACACAAATCTATAGTAGCTAAATGTAAAACCATGAATCTCATAAGCTGAGTGAGAGTTAAACTATTCTAGCTCTTCAACATAAAATGTAAAGATGATTTGAATTTGATTTGATTTTATGTGGGTGGGGAAAGTGGATGAAAACCAAGTATGAACAACAAACTTATGATCCTGTAGTTGATCAATGCCTGATCCATTGGGAAAATTCATAAATCTCCCTCATGCATTTTGGATATCTAATACTTATTCATATATTTTGATATATGATCCATCCATTCACCCTGTAAATAGACATCAATGTTCAACTTAAATCTCATTCTTACCTGATATCCCCCTCAATCAACCTACAATCCTATTGAATCTCTAAATAATTTACATAATATCTTAAATTACAAGCAACATACAGCCTTAAGGGACTACAACTATGATCTAGGCTCTTTGTTCAAAGATCATAAAATGTTACAAATCACTAAGAATGGAGACAAGATTTAACATGAAACTCAAACCTTGCTATTCTTTGTATATATTTCCTTGAAATAATACATGAAAATGCATGAAATTAACTCACAAATCACCTAATAAACCAAACTGTATAGTAACATATGCTATCATACAAGAGAGAAAATGGCGGGAATGAGAAACTGATAGGATGGGAAGGGGGTATCATAACCAAAGCAGAGCTTCATGGTCTAGAACTAGCACATCCCAGATCTTCTATTCAGAGTTCATCAATTCCAAGGCCAGTTCTACTAAATTCCTTCATTCCAAAGAAAACTTTCCTAATTTTCCAGCCCTTACAAAAGAGAAAAAGAAAGTATAAATAGAAAGGAAACAAATCTCAGATTGAATCTGTAATTGACATGTGTACCCTCAGAATTCCTTTCTAAGAAGATATAAAACATCTCTCTACCTTCTCTCTATAACTACTTATCAAATCCCCATGATTCTGGCTTTCAAGTGCATCAAATATCTCAAAAATTTCATCATGAATGCAAGTAACTGATTTTTAATGTCAAAGTGAACTTAGAGTAAAAGTGAAAAATCAGTTGAATAAGACCTTTAGAAACCAAGAAAACCTCTTAAAATTAGTTTTCTTCACATTCACACCTCTACAAGCCTTTATATCTGTTTTCTAACCAATTCTGATGATCAATGGTGAAAAATACTCATTCCATTAAGAACGCCCCAAAATTTACAAATTGGCCTATAGCACAAACCAATGAGCACTTGTGCAAAAAATAATCTCAAAAATGGAAAATTTGTCTTGTTCTAGTTTTGGTGGTATATTGGACCGCCCGTTTCGGTTAAAAAATGCTCCAGATATGCCCTTTTGAAGATTAGACCTCTATTCATGGCTTCCATTTAAAATTGCAAAAATTTATTCCCTTTTCTATAGTTTGACTATAAAAATAAATCAAACATTATTTAAAATATTGACCTGTACATGATTTTGGAGGAAAATCTTAAAAAAACAATTTTTTTAGAACTTTTAAATTTTCCCTCACAAGTTCCATCCGAGTCAAACTTGGTTTCACCACGTGCCATCACATGATTGGTCCTACTCACCACCACATCATCATGCCACCTAGATGCCATGTCATACTCACTATGTCACTATATTAATGAGTGAGCAACTTCATCCTAGCGACATAGTGATGACCCTTTGATCTTGCATGTGGCGCGATCTGGCACATCTAAAATATCTGCACACCACATCACGGTTTGCTTTAGAACTCATGCCGCATGGAACCTTGTGATTAATTCGGAGCTCCACATCATCACTTAATCACGCTACCAGCTGTAACTTGGCTCCACATGTCATTGCCACCTCAACGTCACTACCTTGTTATGGTAACTTCCCTACATCTTTTGTTTGGCAAGATAACGACATCTACTTGATCATCCATGTGGTGTGATCTTAGCCTCCATTGCCACATCACATAGACATGGGACCCATGACCATCTTTGATAGATTTTTGAGGTTTTTCGACAAGTCGCTATGTCGCTAGCCAGAAAGCTTGGGATTTTTCAGTTAGCGAGGTAGTGACTAGCCAGATTTCTAACCTTTTCAATGTGTGTTGACATCATCTCTTTAATTGCATTGTCAATCAAAATTTTCCTTGGATATAGCCAACTAGGAATGGGACCCTCCACCACATACTTGTCCTCTTTTTAAAGGGTGTTTCCTTTAACACACTATGCTTTGTATGTGATTTAGTATTTAAAAGCCAAAAATATCCCCCCATGGTGAATATGAGATAATGATGTTGCTCAAACCTCCTCTCTCCTACGTGGACTGCTTTGCCTTTTATGACGTGGGTTCATCTATGTTTGCTATGATTGCTTGTTGCAATTGGTTGTGGCTTACTTGGCCTTTTAAAATGCATGAAGCTTCTATCTTTACATTGGCATGCTCCTCCTACTCCCTTGCGTGAATGCTCCCTTTTGGAATCAATGCCTACTCTCTCTGTAATCTCCCCAATCTTGCCTGCAAGGTCCTCTATATCAACATATCCATCTGCCATCATTAACTTTCCTAGGGGAGGAGCTTCATCCTGCAACTTCTCTATTTCATTACGAGAAGGAACTAATCTTGAAGCTTTTACAACATCGAATTGTGCTACTGCTCCTCTAATCCCATAAGTTGGATGTGACTCTTGTTCAACTGACATTCTGTTTCTCAATTTCCCAAAGCCATACTCTCTTCAGTCACCACCAAGTGTTTGTTCATCAGTACCAAGGTAAACATCAGGTTGAGCACATTGGAGTGGATTATTCCAAGCTTTAGTTCCCAAGGCCCTTTCAATGAGAAGCTAGTCAATCTCAATTACTAGTTTTAAAACTTTTTTAGCTATGAGAGGAATAAACACATATGCTTTTGTAGGATCCCACGATGTAGAGGCAGGTTCCACATTCACATCTAACACAATGCTCATGAGCCTCACATGAAAATTCTTCAATGACACAAGCTGGCTTTCTAAGATCTGTATCGCTCCTCGGTAGTAGAGAGAAGCCTTAGTGAACATGGTGCGAGCTACAAAGAGATCTATTGTTATTGATAACACCTTCATGAGGGCTTCCCTCTCCCAGTCATGTGAACAGTGCTGAAATATGTCCTTCACTCAGCCTAATAATTGTTGTGTTTTTAATTTGGAAATTAAAAAAAATGAACAATTTACATTGCTAGGCAATCCAAGATCAAGAGAGGTGGTAATCCTTCTCAAGTCCATGGAAGATATCAAATGGCTTTTGAAAATGAAGACTAATCAATATTTGCATTTGCTAAAAGATGAACACGATGATCACATTCTTTGCAATATAATTGAAACCTTTTCATCTTAATTTTTATACCAACTTGGGCCTCCATCAAAATATATTCTATTTCCATATTAATTTCACTTTCTAAGACTTCAATTTGCACCCAAACTTTATCGGTTTGATGGAATCAGTCAAGCCCAAAAGTGGGTCCAGCTAAAAAAAAAAATTCATTTTCGAACAACTGAATTCTCAAACTGACCTACTAAACATCCAAAATTGACTAGATTCAAATTTGATCAATGCTCTGCCAATTAAAACTCATTTTATCACTTTCTGCAAACTATCACATTTTTTTTAGAAGGTCTTTTGACTGGCCTTAAAAACTGATCCAAACCTCTAACTGGGCTTTGAAATTTGGCACACTGTTTCTCTATTCTGCACTCTTGCACTTTGTCAAATCTCATCTCATGACAAATTCGCGCCCAAAAGATATTCGTTGTCAAAGCTAACCTCTCAGAATTGCCTGCACAAAAATATGTCAAAAAGCAATAAATTGGGTTCAGATTTGGCTTTGAAAACTGAGCAAATGGACACTTGGGAGGACAAAAATTGGGATGTTGGTTCTTTGTCATGATTACATTATAAATCTATGATTTGGGCTCATGAAAAATAATAGGACGCAAATAGAAAGTGGTCAAAATGGGCTACTCAGAATTTGCAATTGGAAACACTGACAAGATAACGATTTTTGCAAATGGATTCGTCAAAACTTACAAACTGGAAAACTTGAAGAATTTTTAGAGTACAACATAATGGTACAATCCATTTGATCTTACCAATCATAGATCTCAAGTTATGATGTCCCGAACAGGGGTACTAATCAATCTGCAAAAGCTGACACCAGTAAAAAGATAGAAATTGTGTTTGGAATCACGTTTGAAAATTGATCAAACGGATTTTTCATGAGCTAAAACTTGAAACATAACTAGTCTTTGTCATCTATAATATAACACAAAAGAAAATTTAGCATTTTGGTCACTAGTCAAAATTTATAGCACATCAAACAAGGCTTCCTAGAGTTCTAAACTAATTGCATCAACATGACAATATTAAATAACCAACTTTGAGGGATTCAAAACCTAGTCAAATAGATTCAAAATGAATCAAAATATGAAACATAGGCTCTTAGGTATGAACACTAGATAATTTCTGGGTATGAGATATTCAATTGTAAACACAGCCTCCTATCGCTATTTGACACTTAGGTGAAAAATGCAGATTTGGAATTTGCTCAAACTGGGACTTCACGAAAAGGCTTAGAATCTCAATTTAACTTCATAGAACACTTAGACACACTGAATGCAAGGTGTTAGAAACATTAAACACCTTATGGGGCTCAAAGGTACAGTCAGGTACAAATGCATTTATGGGCAGATTGAGGGCTTGAAATCTCAAAATTTTTAATATATGACTCAAAATTAACCATGCAATTTTTAGTTGCAACAATGGCTCTATCTAGGGATGCATGTCCCTTGTAGGCATGGAAAAATTTTAGATCTCTAGAAGAAGTAGACCGTTCCCAAAACAGCAAAAAACTTCTCTCTAACAGCTTTATTGAAAGCAGAGAAAAACTACACTAAGATTATGTACAAATGATGGCCTCAGGACACCAAAAAGTTTTCACAACTTCTTACCTCTGTCAAAAACCTGATTCTCATTTACATGTCTCTGAGGTAAGTTGGAATTATCTTTCTCAATTTTACCAATCAGATTAGCATTTTGAATCACATCACTTGGCAAAATGAAATTATCATCATTCTCATAGTGCCTATAAAATTCAAAGAATATTTCATCTTCATGCTCACTATGAGAAAAAACATCAGCATGCTCATGACTACACAAACTAAATTGAGAATCAAAATCCAACGATGTTTCATGCATGCTGATCAGAAACAAAAAAAACTTCATAATCTACATCATTCACCAAGTTGCATGTACCAAAAACTTGCAACTCACCTTGTGTCTCCAGATGTGAAGAATATGTGAAATCTGATTGTTTCCTACTTGCAACCATATTACTCATCAAATTAGATTTATCCTTCGCTGAAACCTCTTCACATTCTTCAAACAATCGATTAGTTATCAAACATGAAAACTCATTCTGAAAGTGTTAATCTAAACTATGTTGATCACTATCATTTTCTTCATCTAACTAAATGTCAGAATAAACCTTGAACTTATCTTTACAAGACTTATCAGCATATAAAGAAAATATATAATCTGATTGACAATATTCACTATTTTCCTCTTCATCATATGAAACATCAAAACAATGTTTAGCAAGATCAACATAAAAAGAATCTGAAATAGCATTAACCTTCCTTTCATTAACATGCTCTGCATCCAACAAATTGTCATGTGCAAAAACATTTGAGGTACTATTGTAAACACTGCCAAAGTCTAACAAAGGTTGTTCGAATTCTACCTCTCTTTCCACATCAAACTTTGGGGAAGTAACTTGACTGAATGAAGAAACATTATGACAGAAAATATGAAGATCCTTAGAAACACTTACTAGCTTTTCAAAATCATGAGCCAACAAATCTGAGATTTCATTAGAGCTCAAGAAGACTGCCTCACAAATCTTCTCCCGGCTGTGATTATCATCTGGATGGCATGAAGAATTTACAACAGCAAGATCATTAGTATAACAATCTAAAAAATTAGAATTGTTACAAAATTCATTATTATCATAGCAATTGCTACCCTTACTATTGTTAGATAATTCCTCAACTTCATATTTACTACACCCAAACTTACTTTCACTCTCATATCCATCTTCTTTATGCTGATTGCAATTACCCAATTCATTAACATTTGAATCCATCTCTTCACATTCAGAAGATAGATTATCTTTCTCTATGGACTCATTGTATTCATTACTACCTTGACTTTCAGCACACTCATTATCATCAGAAGACATAACATGAAATCTATAATCATCATTTTCCATCTCCTTAATGAATCTTTCAATTTTCAAAAACCTTTGTAATCTTATAGGTGTTGGCCAATTGACTGAATCGGGTACTAGAACATCAAGGAAAATGCTATGTAGGGAAGATTCCTCAGGTCTAGAATGAAAAGGCATCTTACTGATTACTGACTTAAGCCTAAAATAAAATTGTTCAACACTTAAACCTTTAGTATTTCCTCCCTCAATTCTTATAAGATTGACATTCCTTTTGTAGACCAGTCTATTCAACATAGCAATGTTATTATTCACGGTTTCCAAACTCTCAGAATTTGGCAAACTAATCTTAGATCTGAGATCTGACTCTATTATAAAGAAAAATTTCTACCTCTTCTTTCTAGTGCTGAAAATCACCGAATAGAGGTATTGATTCTAACATTTGACTTCCATGAAAAGAAAACATGAAAACCAAAATACCTCAAGTGTTGATGCAAAATTTGATCTACTGATTTGGCATAGGTGCAAGACTAAAATTCTTTCACACCACTGGTCAAAACTTTGTAGAGTCACCACCTCCTTGCAAGAGGATAAAGAGATCACTATTGTGATTCACTTTTTACACTTCAATTTCTTATAACAACAGATTACAAATAACACTTTAAAACTTATCAAGAATTCAAAATTCCTTTCCCAGAGATTATCAAAAGCTTCAGATCTACCCATACAACTGAAAGTCCTTTAAAATTTTACAATGAAATCAACTAGGAACAAACTAGTACAAAGATTTGAGAGTTGACACTCATACTTTGTGAGAAATAAAACATAATTTGTTACTTGAAAAATCTGAACCAGACCTTCAATGTAGGAGAAACGTGTAGATCATTATCATCTTGAAAAGAAAATACAATTTATAAATCAATTCTTGCCTCTAACTGTCTCAACAGCACTTGCAAACTGAATTGATTGAAGATAGACCTATAATAGTCATAGAACAAAATTTTAATCCAATTTAACAACATACTACTATCCATGAATAAAGCTCAACTGGGGTTCATGATATTTTGAGTAAAAAGACTAGAAAACACATCAGACAACTTACTACTGCAACATTTAGTCTACACTTCTTCTGTTGTATTGAATCTCTTCTTTTAAATTTTCAAGGTTTGTCTACCATTTAGATTCAATAAAGTCCCCAGTAGAGTCACCATTTTTTTGGCTCCTAATTTAATATTTTTGAAAATGACCAAGAAACCAAATGAATACATCTAAGGCTAGCCAATTCCTATGATGGATACACTTGACTGCAGTCTTGGGCCAACTATAAGGCATAACTCCTTCTTTACTTTAGGTTATGCAAGACCTAGGCAGGTGGACCTTAGTTTCAATTGATACCATACTAGTGCAAAACATATCCTTGAATCTATTTACTATAGATGAAAACCCATTATTTCTCCTAATAACTCATGACATGACACAGATCTATAGTAGCTAAATGCAAAACCATGAATCTCATAAGCTGAGTGAGGGTTAAACTGTTCTAGCTCTTCAACATAAAATGTAAAGATAATTTGAATTTGATTTGTTTTTATGTGGGTGGGAAAAGTGGATTAAAACTAGATATGAACAACAAACTTATGATCCTGTAGTTGATCACTGCCTGATCCACTAGGTAAATTCATAAATCTCCCTCATGCATTTTGGATATCTAATACTTATTCATATATTTAGTTATATGATCTATCCATTCACCTTGTAAATAGACATCAATGTTCAACTTAAATCTCATTCTTGCCTAATATCCCCCTTAATCAACCTACAACATTGTTGAATCTCTAAAGCATTTACATAATTCCTTGAATTACAAGCAACAATGAAGCAACATACAACCTTAAGGGACTACAACTATGAACTAGGCTCTTTGTTCCAAGATCATAAAATGTTACAACTCACTGAGAATGGAGACAAGATTTAACATGAAACTTAACCCTTATTGTTCTTTATATTGATTTCCTTGAAATAATACATGAAAATGCATGAAATTAACTCACAAATCACCTAATAAACCAGACTATACAATAACATATGCTATCATACAAGAGAGAAAATGGTGGGAATGAGAAACTAATGGGATGGGAAGGGGGTATCACAGCCAAAGTATAGCTTCATGGTCTGGAACTAACACATCCCAAATCTTCTATTCAGAGTTCATCAATTCCAAGGCCAGTTCTACTAAATGACTTCATTCCAAAGAAAACTTTTCTAATTTTCCAACCCTTACAAAAGAGAACAAGAAAGTATAAATAGAAGGGAAAAAAATCTTGGATTGAATCTGCAACTAACATGTGAAGCCTCAGAATTCCTTCCCAAGAAGATGAAAAAACCTCTCTCTACCTTCTCTCTGTAACTGCTTATCAAATCTCATGGATTCTGGCATTCAAGTGCATCGAATATCTCAAAAATTTGATCATGAAAGCAAGTAACTAATTTTTAATGTCAAAGTGAAAAATTAGTTGAATAAGACCTTTAGAAACCAAGAAAACCTCTTAAAACTAGTTTTCTTGACATTCACACCTCTACAAACCTTTATATATGTTTTCTAACCAATTTTGATGATCAATAGTGAAAAACACTAATTCTGTTGAGAACACCCTAAAATTTACAAATTGGCCTATAGCACAAATTGGTGAGTACCTGTGCAAAAATCAATCTCAAAAATGGAAAATTTGTCTCGTTCTAGTTCTAGTGGTATATTGGAGTGCCCATTTTGGTTTAAAAATGTTCCAGATATGCCCTTCTGAAGATCAAACCTATGTTCATGGCTTCCATTTAAAATTGCAAAAATTTATTCCCTTTTCTATAGTTTGATTATACAAATAAATTAAATATTATTTAAAATATTGACCTGTACGTGATTTTGGAGGAAAATCTTAAAAAATTAATTTTTTTAAAAATTTTGAATTTTCCCTCACAAGTTCCATCCAAGTCAAACTTGGTTTGACCTCATCACCACATGTCATCATGTGATTGGTCCTACTCATTGCCACATCATCATGTCACCTAGATGCCATGGTATACTCGCTATGTCGCTATATTAACGAGTGAGAAACTTCATCTTAGAGACATAGCGATGACCCTCTGATCTGCCACATGGCATGATCCACCGCATCTAAAATATCTACTCGCCACATCACAGTCTGCCTTGGAACTCATGCCACGTTGCACCTTGTGATTGGTTCAGAGCTCCACATCATCGTTCAGTCATGCTACCGGTTGCCACTTGGTTCCATGTGTCATTGCCACCTCAGCATCGCTACCTCGCTATGGTAACTTCCCTGCATCTTCTGTTTGGTGAGATAACGACATCCGCTTGATCATCCATGTGGTTCAATCTTAGCCTCCATTGCCACATCACACAGACATGGGACCCATGACTATCTTTGCTATATTTTTGAGGTTTTTTGGTAGGTTGCTATGTTTCTAGCCAAAAACCTTGGGATTTTTTGGCTAGCAAGGTAGCGACTAGTCAGATTTCTAACCTTTCTGGTGCATGCTAATATCATCTCTTTAATTGCGTTGTTAGTCAAACTTTGCCTTGGATATAGTTGATTGGGACTGGGACCCTCCACCACATACTTGTCCTCTTTTTAAAGGGTGTTTCCTTTAACACACTATGTGTTGGGACTAAAAATTGCATGCTTCATTTTTAGTCACATCTCGAGAATTTTGAAAAAATCAAGCCCTTAAATGCTTTTAAATGAGATTGTACTTGGTTGTCGGTCTGGGGCCTAAGAGGTGTTTAATGTTTCTAACACCTTTCATTTAGTGTGTCTATGTTTTCTATGAAGCTAAAACATCATGCCAAGCTGTTTCACGAAGTCCTATTTTGAGCTAGTATCATTTTTGCATTTTCACCTTAGTGTCAAACAGCGATAAGAGGCCTTGTTTGCAAATGAATATCCCACACCCAAAAATGTTTTGTGATTCACCGCTTTGGGAGTGTCTAGTGTCCATGCCCAAGAACCTATGTTTCAGGTTTCCAGTCATTTCGAATCCATTTGTCTAGGTTTTGAATCCCTCAAAGTTGATCAGTTACTATTTTCACACATTTGCAAAATGTTCATAATTTTGGGAAGCCCTGTTTGACCCATAATAACTTTTGACCAAGTTGACCCGAATGATGAAATTCCTTTTGTGTTGTATTGCAAACGTCATAGACTTGTTATGTATCAATTTTTATGTCTTGACGAATCCGTTTGATCAGTTTTCAAACGTGATTCCAAACGCAATTTGTAACTTTTTACTGGTGTCAGTATTTGCAGATTTGTCAGTACCCCTGTTTGTGGCGTTATAATTTAGAACCCATGATTGGTCGGATCGAATGGTTTGTACCCCTGTTTTGTCCTCTAAAAATATTCCAAGTGTGTAAGTTTGCAAGCCATGACGAATCCATTTACACACTTTTTCGGGTCAATTCCATTTGCAAAAATCGCTTTCAGTCAGTGTTCCTAATTGCAAAATTATGAGTAGCCCACTTTGAGTGTCCACCATTTGTGTCCTGTGATTCTTCATGAGCCCAAATCACATATCCATAATGTCCTCATGACAGAGATTTAACGCCCCAGTTGTCGTCTTCCCATGTGCCCATCTGCCTAGTTTTTTGAGCCAAATCCAAAACCAGTTTATTGCTTTCTGACATGTTTTCTTGCAGGTAAATCTAAGAAGGCAAATTTGACAGTCAATACCTTTTGACTGCAAATTCTTCATGAGTCGACATTCGACAGGATGCAAGAGTGCAGAACAGAGAGCCAGTGTGTCAGATTTCAGAGCCTAATCAGGTGATTTGGTCAGTTTTTAAGGCCAGTCAACGGACCTCCTAGCATGAAATTGACAAGTGGAAAAAAGTGATCAATTGAGTTTTTAATGGTCAATCTGTGATCGAATTGGTCTCCAAATAGTCTGAGAAGGTCAGTAGATCAGTTTGCTAAGTCAGTTGTTTAAAAACGAAATTTTTTTAGCCGGACCCATTTTGGGGTCCAGCTGACTGCTTCAGATTGAGGGATGTCTGGGGATCCTAAAGGTGCCTTGAGTCTTAGTGATATTGATTTATAAAAAATAAAATGAGGATCAAGTGTAAGTGGGTCATAAGTTTTTAGGGCGGTCAAATATGTGCAGCGGTATCAACATCAAACAAAAAGAGCAAACATTTTCGAAAAAGAAACTACGATTACCAGGCAACTCAGTGATAAGAAAGAACCACAAGGAATAGGCAATCTAGTTAAAAGGAAGCTTGCACCATCAAAAGACCATGTTTTTTCAAAACACATCAAATTGTAGAGGCGGGGGCAAATTTTCACATGGAGGGAAGATACTAATGTTTAAATCATTGGTCAACTCCGATAAGACCCGAGTTTATATGTTTAAAACTTTGCTATTTTCTATTTGTGTTTAATATTTTCATAAAAGCCATGTAAGAGGAGAGCCACAAATTCAAGAGAACCAACTCTGTTTAAAGGAGAAACCTAGGCAGCGTGAGTAAAGATAGAATTTCAGCATACAAAGAAAAACCCACAGTCAATATTGGAGCAGCCTATGCTTGATTAAAGAAAAGGTCCACGCTTAGTTAATGAACAGAGCTTGTAAAAAGGGAATTTGTTCCACGCAAGGTATGAAGGCCGGTCTGTGCAAATTAGCAGAGTCTGCACATCAAAAGAGAGCAGACATTATGTAAAAAAGGAAGAAATCCTGGGCACTTATCTGGAAAACGCAGTTAAAAGGTAGCAGGGGAAGTAGAAACACATGTCTTGCATGAGATAACAAGTGAAAGCACAAATTTTTAAGCAGGAGATCCCCACGTCCAAGCTAAGAAAATGTAGTCAAAGGGGTAGGAAAGCCCATACAAAGACACAGAGAAGGCGCTAAAGAAAGGTGTAGCTTAGTATATGATCTCCAGTGTTGGAAGAAAAATGGATGGTTAAATATAAACAATCATGCTGAAAATGAAGATGGAGCCACGTTTTTAAGGAAACAATAGTTTTGTTGAAGTGATAACGCTGAGAAAGATCGAATCCACCGTTGAAAGGTAAAGACCAACAGCGACTAAGTAAGGAGTAGCCGGCAAGATGAGAGGTAGGAAACGTCTGCAGCAGGGGATCAAGAGAGCCTCTGTATATAAAAAGTAAAACTGCCACCATGGTGAAAGAATAAGAGCTAGGCATTAAAAGAAAGCTCCAGCGACATAAAAAGAGGGATGGATCTGGCAAGATGACTCACACAAATAAAAAGAAACATGGACAAAATGCACAGCGCAGAGACATTTTATGGAAAGGGGCCTGAACATGTTTTATCCCACATTCATTATGTGGTGCATGTTTCTAGTTTTTAAATGCAACTACACGTGTATAATAAGATGTCTCAAGATAGAAGGCTTTTATGAAAGCCAAAGCTCGTGCGTGGGGCCGTGGTCGGCCGTTGGCAACAACGTAAAGATGTGATGTCAGCATGATGAAGGCATGATTTTGGACGGATGCACATGCGCACTGATGTGGCAAGTTGAGAAACGGATGCAAGGAGATGGTGCAACGTGGCAAATCATGTGATCGTCGTTATCTCACCAAGAGAAAATGCTCACCAATTAGCCATAGCGAGATGGCGACGCTGATGTGGCATGGGTGACTTGGCACAGTGAGGTGGCAGAACAGAGGACCAGTTAGAATGTGACACGTGTCAAGCTCAGACAAACCTGGTTTGACTTGGGTAGAAAAAATTAAAAAATTTCATATTTTAATGTTTTATTATTTCTCCTTCAAGCTCATGTCATGTCAGATTCATTTTAATAAAGTTTAAAAATTTTATATAGTTTAAACTATATAAAAAAGTTAAAATTTTTGCAAAATCATATGGAAAACCATAAACAAAGGCCTAATTTTCAAACGGCCATATCTAGGGCAATTTTTAACCGAATTGGGCACTCCAATATACCGTTGGAATCGGGAGAACCCAAACTTTCCGATTCTGGAGTCAGTTTTTGCACAGGTATTAGTCAGTTTGAGCTACATGAGGTTTTCTATCAGGTACTTGAATTGCAACCATATTCAGACCAAGAAGTTTAGTTTAGTTTTTTGTCAAGGTAATGACCTAAATATCAGTAAAAAGATAGTTGAAGTGTAGTATGGGTTGAAATTTGAGCGGATTCATTCAGTAAAAAATAAAATTTCACCAGCATTTCAGTGGGTAAATCAGATATTTTGGTGACTCAACAAGTTTCATCATTCAGAAACAGACATTTGCAATTTAGTTGCAAAAAAATGATGAAACAAAATCAGATCAAGATGGGAGAAGGAAGGAAGAAGTTTTTAGTTGCTAGAAGATTGATTTTCAAGTGGACACTTGTCAAGTAAAGATCAGATCCAAGATTTCTTTCTTGTCTATATCTTTCTTTCTCTGATACTTTGTAAGGGTTCCAGTTTTTGTCACTGAGAAACTAGTTGGTTCCAGTTTCTGGGAAGAAAAAGTTCATTGCTGTGATACCATTGGGGATTCCAGTTTTTGCACTGTGAGACCATTGGTTCCAATATTTTGACATGTTTCCATGACTGTGACACCATTTTCTTCAGCAGAACTCTCATGTGAACAGCATTGTAGAGATAATATAGATAGTTCTGAGATATTAGGTTGTTTCATGTTTTAATCTTATGCATCTGAATGTATAGTTTCAAGGAAATGAATACATATGAGCAACAATCTCACTAGTTTTGTTCTGGTTCTTATCTCCTATCTCAACAATCTGTAAGTCTTATGTGGTTTTGGAACAAAGATTTGAGACCCATTTGCATCCCTTTCAGGTTGTATGTTTAATGTATCTTGCTGTTGGACCAAAGGGCCAAGTAAATGCTCGATATGTTTAAACAAGGTTACTGGTTGTTTGAGAAGGATATTTTGTGAGAATGAGAACTGAATGAACATTGATGTCTGAATCACAAGGTGGTTGGATAGATCTGATGTCTGGGTATATGAGATACGTCCTGATGTCACAGATGTATGTTTTGAATTCATGGAATTGCCCAATGGATTAGGCACTGATCATTTATAGGATCACTGGTTATACTGTTGCATTTTTGAGGTTTTGTTGAATCAACATCTTTAATCAAATGAATTTCCCTTTCATGTTGAAGAGCTATAAACAGAATGCCCTCACTCAGCTTACGAATTTCATTGTTTTGCATCTAGCTACTGCAGATATATGTTATTTCATAATTTATCAGGAGAAATAAGGGTTTTATCTGCTTCATATTAGATTCAGTGTATGCTTTGACAACTGGTACCATATAAAGAATCTACAGGTCTACCCGCCTAGGTTTTGCAGAGCCTGAAGTAGAAGAAGGGTCATGCCTTATAGTTGACCTGGTGTCTAAATGGATGTGTTGATAATGGGAGTTAGCTGCCCCTAGATGCATTTTGTTCTCATCAGGGTAATTGGAAATGGGTAACGTTTTCAAACACCAACACTATGATGTGTATGTGATTTAGTTTTTAAAAGCCAAAAATATCCCCCATGGTGAATATGAGATAGTGATGTTGCTCAAACCTCCTCTCTCCTACGTGGATTGCTTTGCCTTTTATGATGTGGGTTCATCTATGTTTGCTACGATTTCTTGTTGCAATTGGTTGCGGCTTACTTGGCCTTTTAAAATGTGTGAAGCTTCTATCTTTACATTGGCATGCTCCTCCTACTCCCTTGCATGAATGCTCCCTTTTGGAAGTGCTTCCTACTCTCTCTGCAATCTCCCCAATCTTGCCTACAAGGTCCTCTATATCAACATATCCATCTGTCATCATTAACTTTCTCGAGGAGAGCTTCATCCTACAACTTCTCTATTTCATTACGAGAAGGAACTAATCCTGAAGCTTTTACAACATCAAACTATGCCATTGCTCCTATATCCCATAAGTCGGATGTGACTCTTGTCTAACTGACATTCCATTTCTCAATTTCCCAAAGCCATACTCTCTTTGGTCACCACCAAGTGTTCATTCATCAATACCAAGGTAAACATCAGGTCGAGTGCATTGGAGTAGATTATTCCAAACTTTAGTTCTGAAGACCCTTTCAATGAGAAACGAGTCAATCTCCATTATTGGTTTTAAAACTTTTTTAGCTATGAGAGGAATAAACACATATGCTTTTGCAAGATCCCATGGTGTAGAGGCAGGTCCCACATTCACATCTAACACAATGCTCATGAGCCTCGCATGAAAACTCTTCAATGACACAAGCTAGCTTTCTGACATCTGTATCGCTCCTTAGTAGTGGAGAGAAGCCTTAGTGAACATGGTGTGAGCTACAAAGAGATCCATTGTCATTGATAACATCTTCATGAGGGCTTCCCTCTCCTAGTCATGTGCATAGTGCTTAAATATGTCCTTCACTTAGCCTAACAATTGTTGTGTTTTTAATTTGGAAATTTAAAAAAATGAACAATTTACATTGCTAGGCAATCCAAGAGAGGTGGTAATCCTTCTCAAGTCCATGGATGATATCAGATGGCTTTTGAAAATGAAGAGTGATCAATGTTTGCATTTGCCAAAAGATGAACATGATGATCACATTCTTTGCAATATATTTGAAACCTTTTCATTTTAATTTTTATACCAACTTGGGCCTCCATCAAAATATATTCTATTTCCATATTAATTTCACTTTCTAAGACTTCAATTTGCACCCAATCTTTATCAGTCTGATGGAATTAGTCGAGCCCCAAAGTGGTTCCAGCTAAAAAAAATTCATTTTCAAAACAACTGAATTCTCAAACTGACCTACTAAGCATCCAACATTGATTGGATTCAAATTTGATCAATGCTCTGCCAATTAAAACTCATTTTATCACTTTCTGCAAACTATCAATTTTGTGTCAAGAGGTCTTTTGACTGGCCTTAAAAACTGATCCAAACCTCTGACTAGGCTTTGAAAATTGGCACACTGATTCTCTATTCCGCACTCTTGCACTTTTTCAAATCTCATCTCACAAAAAATTCTTGGCTAAAAGATATTCGCTATCAAAGCTGACCTCTCAGAATTTCCTGCACAAAAACATGTCAGAAAGCAATAAATTGGGTTCGAATTTGGCTTTGAAAATTGGGCAAATGGAAACTTGGGAGGACGAAAACTGAGATGTTGGTTCTCTGTCATGAGGACATTATAAATCTATGATTTGGGCTCATGAAAAATAAAAAGACGCAAATGGAAAGTGGTCAAAGTGGGCTACTCAAAATTTGCAATTGGAAACACTGACAAGATAATGATTTTTGGAAATGAAATTGACCTGGAAAAGTATGCAGATGGATTCGTCAAAACTTGCAAACTAGCAAACTTGGAGTATTTTTAGAGTACAACACAATGATATAATCCATTCGATCTTACCAATCATAGATCTCAAGTTATGACATCTCGAATAGGGGTACTAATCAATTTGCAAATATTGACACCAATAAAAAGATAGAAATTACGTTTGGAATCGTGTTTTAAAATTTATCAAATGAATTCATCATGAGCTAAAACTTGAAATTTATCACAATTCTATGACATCTAAAATACAACACAAAAGGAAATTTAGCATTTTGGTCAACTAGTCAAAAGTTATAGTACATCAAACAAGGCTTCCTAGAATTTTGAACTAATTGCATCAGCATGGCAATATTAAATAACCAACTTTGAGGGATTCAAAACCTAGTCAAACGGACTCGAAATGACTCAAAATATGAAACATAGGCTCTCAAGTATGAACACTAGATACTCCCAAAGTGGCAAGTCATGAAACATTCATGGGTATGAGATATTCAGTTGTAAACACAGCCTCCTATCGCTATTTGACACTTAGGTGAAAAATGCAGATTTAGAATTTGCTCAAAATGGGAATTCACGAAAAGGCTTAGAATACCAACTTGGGCCTCCATCAAAATATATTATATTTCCATATTAATTTCACTTTCTAAGACTTCAATTTGCACCCAATCTTCAGTCTAATGGAATCAGTCGGGCCCCAAAGTGGGTCTGGCTATAAAAAAAATTCATTTTCGAACAACTGAGTTCTCAAATTGACCTACTAAAAATCTAACATTGACTAGATTCAAATTCAATCAATGCTCTGCCAATTAAAACTCATTTTATCACTTTCTACAAATTATCAATTTTATGTCAGGTCTTTTGATTGGCCTTAAAAACTAATCCAAACCTCTGACCGGGCTCTGAAAACTAGCACACTGATTCTCTATTTCGTGCTCTTGCACTTCATCAAATCTCATCTCATGAAGAATTTGAGGCCTAAAGATATTCTCTATCAAAGCTGACCTCTCAGAATTGCCTGCACAAAAACATGGCAGAAAGCAATAAATTGGGTTCGGATTTGGCTTTGAAAACTGGGCAAATGGACACTTGGGAGGACGAAAACTAGCACATTGGTTCTCTATCATGAGGACATTATAAATCTATGATTTGGGCTCATGAAAAATAACAAGACTCAAATGGAAAGTTGTAAAAGTGGGCTACTCAGAATTTGCAATTGGAAACACAGACAAGATAATGATTTTTGCAAATGGAATTAACCTGGAAAAGTGTGCAGATGGATTCATCAAAACTTGCAAACTGGCACACTTGGAGTATTTTTAGAGTACAACACAATAGCACAATCCATTCAATCTTACCAATCACAAATCTCAAGTTATGACTTCAGAAATAGGGGTACTAATCAATTTGCAAATGCTGACACTAGTAAAAAGATAGAAATTGTGTTTGGAATCGCGTTTGAAAACTAATCAAACGGATTCTTCATGAGCTGAAACTTGAAACATAACAACTCTCTTACATCTAAAATACAAATCAAAAGAAAATTTATCATTTTAATCAATTGGTCAAAAGTTAGAGTACATCAAACAAGGCTTCCCAGAATTTTGAACTAATTGCATCAACATGACAATATTAAATAACCAACTTTGAGGGATTCAAAACCTAGTCAAATGGACTTGAAATGACTCAAAATCTGAAACATAGGCTCTCAAGTATGAACATTATATACTCCCAAAGTGGCAATTCATGAAACATTTCGAGGTACTAGATATTCATTTGTAAACATAGCCTCCTATAATTGTTTTACACTTAGGTGAAAAATGCAGATTTGGAATTTGCTCAAAATAGGACTTCATAAAAAGGCTCAGAATCTCAATTTAACTTCATATAACACTTAGACACACTAAATTTAGGGTGTTAGAAACATTAAACACCTTATGGGGCTCAAAGGTATAGTCGGGTACAAATGCATTTATGGGCAGATAGAGGGCTTGAAATCTCAAAATTTCCAATATGTGACTCAAAATTAACCATGCAATTTTTAGTCCCAACAAGATACTCTTGTAGAAATAAATATTAAAAATGTTTGAATTTTTCTACTCATAAAATCATAGAAAGTGCACATGTGAGAATTGATGAGTTTTCAAAAATGAGTGAAGAAGAAAGTAAAAATGAGCCTAAGGATTACAGAATTTTTTTTACTATGAACAGGATACCTTACCAAATCTATCTATTAGACAAGAAGCTTCACCTCCCAAGTCTCCAAAATCTCCAAAAGCTACCAAGTTGTAGATAGTGCAACCCAAGTCACAATCTAGATGACTTGAGTCACAATCAAAGGCTATCAAGCTATTACTAGAGAAAACTAAGTCTGATGGACCTGAGTCATGGATAGTGGGACCAGAGATTAGTACTAAAGTTCATGAAGAAATCAATAAAACAAATTCCAAATCTAAGGAACTTGTGCTAGCAAGATATGTTAGAAGGCACCATGCACCTAATCAGATCATTGAGACAAATCAGATGCAACAATTACACAAACTAAAATGAAAGGTACATGTTTACTTGCTGTATTTGAACCTAGAAATGTTAAAGATGCTTTGGATAATGAAATTTGGATTGAAGCAATGAATGCAAAAATAGAACAAATAGAGAAGAATAAAACCTAGACTCTTGTTCCTAGACCCAAGGATAAAAATGTAATTGGCACTAAGTGGGCATTCAAAAATAAGCTAGATAAAAATTGAAAAGTTTCTAGAAACAAAGCAAGGTTGGTATGTAAAGGCTATTCTCAAGAAGAAGGTATTGACTATGGTGAAACTTTTGCTCTTCTTGCAAGATTAGAAGGTGTTAGAACTTTACTAGGCTATGAAGCTCACAGAGGATTTAAAGTTTATCAAATGGATGTAAAAACTACATTCTTGAATGGAATTCTTGATGAGGAAGTCTACATTGAACAACTTGAAGATTTTGTAGATTCTAGCAAAAGAGACATGGTTTGAAAATTACATAAGGCATTATATGGTCTCAAACAAGCTTCTAGAGCTTTGTATGAAAGACCTGATAACTACTTGGTACAGATTGATTTTCAAAGAACAAATGATGAGTGTAGTTTGTATATCAAAGAAGGACCAGAAAAGAAGTTTGTGTTGGTAGTGTTAGAATCTGAAAAGATTAATAACCCAGAAAACTAGTGCAAAGAGTAAATATCTAAACTATGAATGCAAATGATACAAAATCAAAATAGCATCATAGAGTTAGTCTCCAAGAGAGTAATGCAAATGCTTGAAGCAAAATAGCATTAAGAGGATGCAAAAACAAGAGATGCAAATACAAGCCAGGTAGCATGCTTATATAGGCTAGGATGCTCACATGTAGGAAGGTGACACCTCACAACCATTCACCTAATAAGACATGCTTTATTAACCTAAGCGAGATTATTAAAAGTGTAGGAAAAACCTAGCAAAATAGAAAAATAAAAAACTACACTAACACCCCCCCATAAGCGAAGCTTAGGTGGATGTAGAAATGGGTCCCGGCAAGTCAAGCCTGATGAGGTACCCATGTACATAAAATTCCCCCAAAAGAGAGAGAAAAGAGACTCCCCAAAGAAAATTAGGACTCCAAGTGAGAGGAAGAGGCCCTCCCAAAAGATGTAGCATCCTACACCTCCAGCAAAGCTTGCAAATTTTGTCCGGTAGATCCACTTACATCGAACAATTTTTCTTCCCTTAGAAAAAGGGACAATATCCCAAGTGTGGTTCCTCATCAAGGAACTATACTCTTCCTGCATAGCTATATCCCACTCAGAAATACCAGAAGCCTCATGAAAGGACTGTGGATTTGAGGCAGTAGCAATGAAGATATGTAGAGCATCCTGGAATTGTGAACGAGTCTGCTTGGTGTCTGATGGATCCCCAACCCAATCACCTGTAAACTGCAAGGTCTGTCTAGCCCAAAGTGAACCGGAAGATGGAGAATCTAGAGGAGAATCATCAACATGTGAATAATGATTAGGAGAGGAAGGAGGTGAGTCCTCTGAATCACTCTCTGCATCAAAAGTGGAGGTAGAAGACTGCTCAAGTGAATCTGACCCATCATCTATTCCAAGTGACTCCAATGTCAAAGTAGAAGGCAACCCTGTGACCATGCTTTGTTGGTTAAGCTGATGCAAGTAGTGGAAGTTAAGATGGCCAAACTGCTCATGCCATAATCTGCTCACATCATTAGAGTGAATGAGTGAAACAGTCAAAGGAGGATCAGGAACATTGTGCAACTCACATATCTCCACTGAATCAGGAGTGAACTCAACCCGCTTGCTTGAACCTGTGTGAGTGATCTGGTATACCGATAGGAGATTAGTTGACAATGAGGGTACACAAGGAACATCATGGAATGTGCCAACCCCCACATCAACAGACCCTCTCCCACACACCTCAATAGGAGTGTTATCACCCATCAAAATAGAAGGCATAGTACACGGCTCCAAGGATGCAAGTTCTTCCTTAGATGAAGCCATGTGGTGTGAAGCACCCGAATCAAGAACCCAAGTGGATGGTGAGGAAGCAACTGCAAAAAGGGCCTTGCCCTTTCCTTTCCCCTTGCTGTTTTCTTTTTCTTTGTTAGACCCTTCATTAGAACTTTGTTTGATAGACTCAAGAACACTGATATTATTCTTCTCAAGAATGTATGTCAAGTGATCAAGTTGTTTCTGCAAACATTTATGTTCATCATGACCAGGTCTTTTACAATAGGCACATTTGACCTTTTCTTTCTTAGGCTTATCACCCTTGGAAGATGGTGTATCAATAGTTGCTTTTGAAGAAACCGGCATCTGATCCTTCTTCTCCTCGCTATTCTTTTGTTTCTTGTCCTTACTATTGTTGTTACTACTTTGTCCTTGTTGTTCTTTTGTGCCTTGGTTAGCAGCCAAGGCATGTGACTTAAAGGACTTAAGAATGCCCATCTGGATTAGCTTGTCCTGTTCTCGAGTGAGATTGATAGCAAAATCATCTAAAGATGGCATGGTGAATTGAGTACCAAGTGCACCCTTAGTAGCATAGAAGGTAGAAACAAACACAGAATATTCTGAACTTAGCTTAGAGAGAATACTAAGAATCAGTTGTTCATCTTTATTTTCAATTCCACATTGTTTTAACTGCAGCCTTAGTGATTTCAATTTGGTGAAGAAATCTTGGATTGTGTTGAAATTGCCTGGACTCAAACTAATTAATTCATTTTCCAACATATGACCCCTCATTGAATCTTGTGTGCCAAATAGTGTCTCTAGCTTTGTCCATACTTCATTTGGTGTATCCAAAGACTCAATGTGAAATAGCAAGTCAGGAGAAATAGACAAACACAATGTTCCATATGCCTCATCACATTTGTTAAACCACTTAGGCTTGTCTTCATCTTTAGTAGGTTCAGTTTCAAGTCCCATAGTTATCCTATTTAATCCAGCTTTCTTTAAGTGAATTGTCATGCATGATTTCCACTCAAAGTAATTGTATGGAGTTAGGATGGGCATATTTTTTTGATCCATGATGAAAAAATGCAGAGAAGAAATGCTAAAAAGAAGAGAACCCAGCCACGACAATGCCCCCCCCTCTTTACTCAATCAAAGAACCCCCCCTCAAAGAAATATGATTTGGCACTTTATTTTAGTGCATTTACAACTACCACTAGAAAGAATTACTTAGTGGTCTTGATTTCAATGCATTACAAACCCTCATGAAGAGCATATGCTAGAAGTGAAACTTGGGCACAATAATCAAGGAAACAAATAGCACCAATGTGATCTACTCAAAAAATCATGCACTTTCAAAAAAAGAATCACCTCGATACGAGGTTGTATGAGAAAGTTATGATCTTCCGAAGTTTCCAAAATGAGAACTATGCACAGTCACGGCCAAAAATCTGCAATTTCTGAAGAATTCATGCATGAAAATCAAAAAACAACTCCACTAGTGGATAGAGCACAAAAAAATAGCCAAGTTCATAACAAGAATCATCAAAATCGGAGTCCGTATGAGCAAGAACGAGACATTTGAAAACTGCATTCAAATCTGCGACTGCCAACGGAGAGGGGTATGGCTGTAGCTTTGCATGCTCTATTTTGAAAAATATACAGCTTGCATGCAAAATCTAAAAGATACCCAGATGGTTTTTCAGGGCTGCGAACAAAACCCAGAAAGCGTTTTTCTTGCTGATGTACAGAAGATGTTTCCGTAGTGTAAATCAGACGCCTTTAACAGTAAAAAATGGCTCCAAAAATAAAAAAACGACCCCAGCAACCAAAATATGACATGCAAATGCTGGATCAGCTTCTTAAATCCATCAATGGCATGCTGAAACCTGCAAAACTGATTGAAAACTCCAAATATGCAAGTTGGTTGTCAGATTTGAGATTGAAACCCCAGAGAAAAATTGTTTTTGTCAAAACTTTTCTGATTCTCAGGATCATCCAAAGATGCAAGAGAAGAGCATACTTCGTTTTTCAAAAAACTACAATAAAGTTTATTTGCCCCTCCCAAATCTCTCAAATAAGGAAACTAAAATCTACTCTTGCACATAGAAAAGCTCTAATACCATGTTAGAATCTGAAAAGATTAATAACCCAGAAAACTAGTGCAAAGAGTAAATATCTAAACTATGAATGCAAATGATACAAAATCAAAATAGCATCATAGAGTTAGTCTCCAAGAGAGTAATGCAAATGCTTGAAGCAAAATAGCATTAAGAGGATGCAAAAACAAGAGATGCAAATACAAGCCAGGTAGCATGCTTATATAGGCTAGGATGCTCACATGTAGGAAGGTGACACCTCACAACCATTCACCTAATAAGACATGCTTTATTAACCTAAGCGAGATTATTAAAAGTGTAGGAAAAACCTAGCAAAATAGGAAAAATAAAAAACTACACTAACAGGTAGAAATATTTGGTGATGATACTTTATTCATAGGAAATGATGATTTCAAAGAGATAGATCAAACCACATATAGATCAATGATTGGAAAATTGTAGTATGTAGTGCATAAAAAGCCTAATATTGCATTAATAGTCAGTATGGGGCATGATTCTCAAAAAATCCCAAAGAAAATACATGATGGAAATCAAAAGAATCATTAGATATCTAAAAGGTACTAAAGAATATGGTTTATGGTACATAATAAGAGGCAATTTGGATTTAAAAGTATTCACAAATGTTGATTAGGTAGGAAGTATTGATGATAGAAAAAGAATCAGTGGTGGAGCATTCTTTCTTGGTAAAAGACTAGTGTCTTGGACAAGCAAGAAATAGAATTGTATCACTTAGTCCATAGAAAAGATAGAATATGTGGCAGTAGCACTCAATTATTCTAATATTGTTACAATTATTGGTGGGTATGAAGATAGATATCAAGGATCCAGTAGTTATATATTGCGATAGCACTAGTTCAATCAATATATTAAAGAATCTAGTGATGCATACCAAAACAAAACACATTGCTAAAAATTATCATTTCTTAAGAGAATTGGTACAAGATAAAGAATTAAGATTGGAATATGTGAATACAAAAGAACAAATTGTAGTCATATTCACTAAGTCATTACCTAAGGATGCATTTATATATCTAAGAGATAAGCTAGGGGTCCTTCCCCTATCTAAAGCTCACTAAATGAAGTTTAGTGATGCACCATCCAGAGCATATTGAGGATCAATCAGTTGGTGTAGTATTAACAAGGGCATATTGCAAATGAATCAGTACTTGAGGTACATTAATATTCATTGATTATTGTCTTTGGCATGAGATGTCAAAGAGGGAGAAATTTGCTATCATATCTTATAGAAATTTTGTAAAGAGATGTCAAAGAGGGAGAATGAACTTAGTCTAGTACCAAAGGTAGATTTTTCTATGAGAGGATGTTGTAATAGATAGAAGTTTTTTTACAGAGGGAGAAACTAAAGGCAAAAAGAGTTCACAGTGATAGAGGGAGTTCTCATGGATGAGAATCGAAATGAAACTAAGGATAGTTCCTTACTTTATTCTTTCTCTAAAAATCTCATTGCATTATAACATGTTGTGTTTTCATCAATGCCAAAGAGGGAGATTTTTGGAACAATTGATTAATTTTGTATTTTCTTTGATGTTACAAAAAATGTCATATCATTACAAGTTAGTGTATGCCGAGATCACTCAAGCATTGAAGATAGTTTTCTATGCCTATTGAGCATTCTAGAGTTTACCTAGATTAGAAGGTAGCATCTACTGATTTACTTTGAGTGTCAAATAAAAGGCTTGTGGAATTTGAGTGTTAATCAAGCTCACTTAGTTAATGAAGGAAATGTTGGGTGGAACCAGTGTTAACTGAGATCACTTGGTTACCACAGAAACTTTATGAATATGCAATGTTGACTAAGTTCACTTGGTCAACACATGAAAATTATTTTTGAGTTAGTGTCTAGCTAGTAGGTTCAGCTAACAAAGGATTTTCTTGTTTTAGGATATTATTTTTGCACCTAAGTTAAAATAATAGTAATCACAAATAGTATCTTAAGATTTTCATATTAAGTCTTTTCTGAACATTTTCAATGTTTACCAAGTTATAACATTTTCTGTGTGTTTACCAATCATCTACAGAATTCATTTTTCAAAGGTTATTTTTTACTAACATCTAAGGGATTTGAGATTTATTTTTATAGTAATTGATTCACCCCTCCCCTCTCAATTACTCCTCTTATATTTCCAATAGCTCCTACATCAAAACTAAAGGTAACCTATATTATCTTGATTCTACTATTGATACATATTTATTTTATAAAGTTGAGGATGTATGGTTGTGTCATAAGAGGTTGTGTCATGAAATTTTTTAAAACATGGTCAAGGTTATCCAAAAGAAAAAAGTTAGAGGCTTACCAAATTTGTCAAACTTGAGAATTTTGTCTGCAAGGAATGTAAACTTAAAAATCAAGATTTTCAAGTAAGACACACACTTCTAATGATATTTTATAACTAGTGTACATTGATCTATGTTGACCAATAGGTACTTAAAGTTATTATGGTCACAAGTATTTCATATTGTTTAATGATTATTATTCTAGAATGATGGTTGGTATGTTCATGAAGGTGAAATCACATGCTTTTGATATGTTCAAATGGTATAATGCTAGAGTTGAGAAAGAAACTAGTAAACTAGTAAGATGTTTAAGATCTGATAGAGGTGGTGAGTTTATGTCTACTAAATTCACTAACTCATGTGCTAAGAATGGTATTAAGAGATAGTTATTTGCATCAAAGACACCATAATAGAATGGGATTGCATAAAGGACAAAAAAATAAGTTGTAGATTGTGCAAGGAGATTGATGATTGAAAAGATATTGTACAAACATTTTAAAGAAAAACTATTAGAACTATTGTTTATACTCTCAACTAATTCTGGTTGAAGAAAGGAACAAATAAACACCCTATGAACTCTGGTATGGTCATACACCTAATGTAAGTTGTTTCACAATATTTGGAAGTATGTGTTATATTCATAAGGATGAAACCAATGGTAAACTAGTACAAAAGGAGAAGAAAATATTTCCTTGGATATTAATCTAAGAGAAAAGATTATAAATGCTTGAATAAAGATACTAACACAATGATTGAAAGTGAAAATATAAGGATTGATGATTTTGTAGAGAAAAATAATTTGGAAATCAAGGACCCTAAAGATTACCAAAAAAATGTGTGTTTTTAAGAAGAGGCACCTATTGCACTACCCAAGTTACATTAGAGAGATCGAGCACCAAAAAATACCATCCATGTTATTGATTTCTTTACTTGAGCACCAACTAGTTCAACCTCAAAACAAAGATAAACCCCTACTATGTGAGAAAAATGTTGAGTATCAAAGATATGAACCTTTGTTGGCCAAATATGTAAGGAAGAATCACTCAACTGAACAAATCATTGGAGATATAAGTGTTGGAGTGATCATAAGAAGTCAGGTAAGAGATTTTACATTTTTGATAGCTAAGTTTGAACTAAGAATAATTAACGATGAACTTGATTAAGGAGACTAGATAAATACCATGAATGAAGATATTTTTAAGATGGAGAAGAAGAACACATGGACTCTAGTATCAAGACCTACAAAGAAGAATGTGATAGGAACAAAGTAGATTTTAAGAAATAAGCTAAATGAGAATGAAAAAGTGGTAAGAAACAAGGAAAGGCTAGTTTGAAGAGGTTATACATAAGAAGAAGGGACAGACTATGGTGAGACATTTTTCTATGTTTTTAGAAATAGGTAATACTAAGAGGGGAGGGTGAATTAGTATTCTACAAAAATTTTCCCATAACTAAATGTTGTTAATTACTTTATAACATCCATATGAAAGTAAACAAAAATGTCAAAGAGTAATCATAACCATGCAATAAGAGAACTCATAACACCATATTTTGTTAACTAGGGAAACCCTAGCCAAGGGAAAACCCCATTGGGGATGGTATCCACAAAATGATCCACTGAATAAAAGTATCATGTTAAGGGTGTTGACCCTATTAGGAGTCTATTAAGTACATATAGTGTCTATGTCCTAGGCCATGCTAAAATCCTCAACCCTATCAGGAGTTGGTATATATAACTACAAAATGTATGCAAGATGAGCCCACTACCCGAACATGTAATTATACAATATAGTTCCTTGACACAAAAAGAGATAGATTCAAAACCCTCTTTACTATTGATATCTTCAATATCTAATCTTTCCTTTGTTGTTCTTCACATACCTCTTATCATACATCATACTTTTCATCAATACAGTTCTCATATCACTTAAAATATCACATATAACTTACATACTTCTTCATATAATACAATATTTTCCTTTATACCTTAACATTTTACAAAACCTATCGTGTGAGCCTTCAAGCTTTCACATGCTTGGCTAAATATAAAATTATTTCTTAATAACTTAGGGTTATCATCTAAGATTTCATCCCTAATTAGTTAAATAATTATTTTGCAAACAAAATAATTCTTTAACCCATAATTAACCAATTACTAATGTGTTATGTTCTGCTCTGTACACTACCTTTACTAGTGTTTATTGCATAACTCCTTCTATATTTTCTATACAGACTTAAGCACTTAATCACATCATCCTAACATACTATACTATTTTCCTTAACTATACACATGCTAATTATAACTCTTTCAATTGTACACATAAAAAAAAAAAGGCTATACTAGATAATTGTTTGATACTTAGACAATTGTCTATGTCTAACTGGATAAACTTTATTTGTACATAGTGCCTTCTTCCCATAATATATATGTTTTCATAAATGAAAACTCCAAAAATATAGCAACTTACCTTACTTAGCCATATTTCCAACAATCTCCCCCTTTGGCATTAATAGAAAAATATGGGAAAATTGGCTATGTCCCAAAATATTGTACAAAAACTTTCTTCAAAAATTGGCCTTTACAAAATCTCAAAATTTTGGATTAGTTCAATTTATAAATATCTTTCCTTATAAATCCTATTAAAATATACAATATACTTCACATAGATATCACTCCCCCTTTCTACATACATCACGTTGGCTCCTCATTTAATAGTTTTGAAAATAACCAAGAAACCAGACCAATACATCTAAGGTTAGCAAATTCCTATAATGGATGCACTTGACTATAGTCTTGGGCCAACTATAAGGATAATTCCGTCTTCTTCTTCTTTAGGACTTGTAAGACTTAGGTGGTTGGACCTTGGATTCCTTATATGGTACCAATGTAAAGGCATACAACTGAATCTAGAGAACAGATAAAACCCCTTAATCTTCTATGTTTATGCAAGAATTCATGGGTGAAATAGCTAATGAAAAAGTACATGAACCTAATAAACTAAGTGAAGGAGAACCCTTTTAACTCTTAAACATAAAGGGAAAGATATTCGATTAGATTTTTGATCTCAGCATAACCCAGGTATGCAACAATAGAGAACATGTAACATCCAAGCTGACTAGTTCCTTATCCATTGGGCATTAACTAAACCTCAACATACAAATGGAAACCTAAAGTATACTCATATATTTAGACATTTGATCTATCTATTTGACTTGCAAATAGACATCAATATTCATAAAAACTCTCATACTTATGGTGATATCCTCTTGGTATAACCTGCAACCTTGTCAATATAAACAAGCATTTACATGGCTTCTTTGATCCAATAGAAAGTTTATTTTGACATAAAACCTTAAGGGATTGCAATTGAGTTCAAGCTCTTCATTCTTAAACACAAAACATTTCAGATAATAGAAGAAGGAGACAAGAATCAGAATGAAACTAAAAGAAATGAAGCTCTTGCATTAATTTCCTTGAAAAAAATACATCATCTATATGACAAAATTCAGCAAAGAACACCAAGAATGATTGTGTAATATGAAATGCTTCAAATGAAATAAAATACTATTGTTCATAATAGAAAAACACTAAGAAACATGGTATCACAACTATGAGAAAAATCAAAAAGAATTGCAACCAATCTAGTCTCACAATCCTTAGAAAATCTCCAAAAATTTAGAACCCCTACAAAGAGAAGAGAGGAAGAATATATAGAAGAGAAGATATTTTCAAGCTCTAGAAGCTAAATTTGACATGTGCCCCATTGAAAATGTCTTCAATCTGAAGTTACTCAAACTGAACTTCCTCATCTGCCTGCCATTAAAACCATAAACGATTGAAAAAATATCTAATATATCTAATTACAATAATCAACAAAATATCCTATGGATAAATATCAAGAATTTGTTATAAACTATGTTGGGGCTTCAATTCTAATCTTAACATGTCACTTCTTCTTTTGCCAGGCAATTCAATTGTACTATCAATAAAACTTAATTACTTCCAACTGCCCAATCCACATGCCGATTCTCCACTGGTCAATTATCTGGTAGGCCCCACATCATATTGTGCATGTGAAATATTTTTAATTTTTAAACTTAACACCATGAAATCATAATGAAGGCTTCATATTCCTGATCCTACGATGTAATCGTAACATCTCACACCTCCTCATTAGCTTCTCTGATTTCACAAACCAACCATTTTCATGATATCTTACCATCATTCTTTGGCCTCCCCAATAATACGATGACTCCAAATTTCATAGCATCACACACCTCTTCATTTATCCTACAATCTCACGACTGGGTAGATCTCACAGTATTAGAGCCCTTCAAAATTTATACCCTGATCCTATGGCAATCATAGCATTAGGGCCCATTATTTTTCCATCTATGACTAGATGACATCATTGAACCATCACACAACATTAAGGTTAGTCCCCTAATCACACAATGAGTAGTCAAAACTACATTGACCATGCAACAGACTATAGGTGGGCCCCTCTACACTTTGAGCTACTTTCACAAAGAAATGTGTGTTAAAGACAACATACCATTTGCACATTTGGGCTTTTAAAATGCCCTAAGAATAAAATCCCAATCAATGTGGGATATAAGCATGAGGGTTTCCCCTGCTCATGCCATGGGTTTCTTTTTATGCACGTGTAGACCTATTTTGCTGAATCACCCACACCTCTTCCAACGTTGGAGCACTACCTTATCATGTGGATGAAACTTATTTCATGGTTCATTCTTCTATTTCTATGGACCTCCTATAAGTTGTGGGCCACTTCAAAACATGGGTTGGGTTGTTTCTCATGATGTGTTCCCTACCATGCACGTTGAAAGCTCTACTTCTTATGGATTGCTCTATATGCAAGAATCTTTACTCTGACCCAACCAATCTCCCTTGTGTTGTGGATCATTTGTTCTAATGGCACCTCCCTTGCTACCTTGGATCTGAGTGCCCCTTGTTTGACATCTCAATAACTCAAGAAAATGCTATCTTTTACCAATTTTCATGTACATGATAATGGAAATTAACAATACAAGATCCTTTCTTTATCACTGGGCCTGATTGTAAGTTCTACACATAGATGGAGAACATCATTTATGAAGTACGGAATATCTTTAGCCATAAAGCTTGACCATTCTATGGCAAAAAGATTGTGATAACCGATAGACTTTCCACCAGTAAATGTGTAATTGCCTTTGTATTTAACAATGAAATCCCATGATATCTTTGCTCATGTAGGAAATTCATATTCTACTACAAAGCTTACAAATCCCTTTTCTTGCATGCCAAGAAATAGTCCAAAATAGTGAAATGCACTTTGTTGATCCATATTACAATGAGCTGACAAAAAGAATCCTTGACCACTGAGATGGGAGGCTTGGGAATAAACATGTCTAGAAGGAAATAATGCAAGGCATTCTGCTCTCTTGAGATCCAAGAAAACTATGCATTGATGATATGGATGGCATTTTTCTTGGAGTGAAGTGAGCTTCCCTCTTATATGGTCTAATCATTTGCTCCATTTAAAATATTGTTTTTGATCATCACTCAATGGTAAATACATAAATTTATCCTTAGCACCAAGGGATGCTATTGTATTGTCCATTGCAATTGTATTACTAAAAGAAATCAAAAACCTCTTAAGAAAATATCTCTTTCTATCCTTTCCATATACAAACTCAATAGACTTTATATGCTTTAGCTCATTGAAACCAATCACATGTCCTTTGGAATGTTCCCCTGGAGATGATGCTGACAATGGGAAGCCACTATGAAAAAGTTTGCCATTATTTCTTAACCTTTGAGGTATGATCATGAAAATTCAATGCAAGGCTTCAAGATTTTTGAACTCCATGACATGCTCACTAGATAATTAGCATGTTCATTCACTTAATCACTTTATATCTTTTGTAGTCATTGTTAATCTAATGGAATTAGTCAGGCCCCAAAGTGGGTCCGACCAAAATAAATTTGTTTTCGAACAACTAACTTTGTAAATTGATCCATTGATCACCTTAAACCATCTAGAATTGAAATTGATCACAAATTTACCATTGAAAATTTATTTTAATTATTTTTGCACCATTGTGAAATCTATGTTAGGAGTCCTATTGCCTAGCTTAAAAAACTTATTTAGACACCTAACCAAGCTTCAAAACTCTGGATATCTCATCTCTCTAACACATTCAATAGGCCTACCAAATCTTGTCACATGACGACATTAGGGTCAAAATATATCAACCTCCAAAGTTTCTTGCTTAAAATCACCTACAAATAAACATTTCAAAAAATTGGAAATTGTGTTTGGTTTTAGCTTTGAAAACTATGCAAACAAGTGCTTAAGGTTTGAGAACTAGGGAATTAGTTCCTTGTCATGAGGAGAATGTAATTCTATGATTTGGACTCATGAAAAATAATGGGGCAAGTTTGTCAAAGGTCTAAAGTTGGCTATCTAGATTTGCAGGACTAGAAACATTAGTAGAAAAATATTTTTTGCAAACTCAAAGATATGACATCCTGAATAAGGCTCTCAATCAATCTACATTTTTGATTACCAGTGAAACTCTATAAATTGCAAATAGAATCATGTTTGAAAACTGATCAAACAGATTCATCATAAGCTCAAAATTGGAGCATAGAAAGTCTCTAACCCCTAGAATATGATGCAAAAGTAAATTTCTTATTTGGGTCAACTGGTCAAAAGTTATAACTTGTCAAACAGGACTACCCAGAAATATGAACAATATGCAGATTTACAACAGAGGTAACTGACCAACTTTGAGACATTCAAAACCTAGCCAAAATATGTCAAAATGGCTTGAAATTTGGAAAATTAGTTCTTTGATATGCATATTAAACATCCCCAAAGTTCGGAATCTTGAATCTTAACCAGGTGAAATATATTCAAAGGCAAACTAGGCTTTCTATCATTGTTTGACACTTAGGTAGAAAATGCAAAACTGAAGACTACTCAAAATGGAACTTCGCAGAATGGTTTGGAATGTCAGTTTGTCATCATAGAACACATAGACAGGCTGAATCAATGGTTTTAGAAACATAAAGCACCTTATAGGCCTTAAAATGACAATTGGTACATATGCATGAAAAGCATTCATAGGGGCTTAAAGTGACTCAAAATTTGGAATGGACACTCAAAATGGGGATGCAATTTTGAGTTCCATCACATCATATGATGTATAAAATTTTCCTTATACTTCTTCCCCATTGACATCAATGACAAAGGTGTCAAAATTTTATATACAAGTCAAAAATTTGTTACCTCTCCTTAATTTGAGATCTTAGACAAACAATCTGCAAAATTTGTCTTTAGAAAATCAAATTCCTTTTTCCAAGTATCTCTTACTATCTTTGTTGTATTGAGTAGTGCACACAATCCATAAGAGACTATATCAACTACATTTAAATCAGTGTATACAAACTTCTCATAAGATGCTTTAACTGCAAAGCATTCTTCCAACTTCTTCTACACATAATGATCTTTAATGTTAGATGTTCTCTAAGTAGAGAGAAAATTTTGATTACCCTTTCTTTCCTAAGTTCAATGATTTTGATTTCATCATGAACTTTTGAAACTATGGCCTCAAGATCTTAAATCATTGTGCTTGGCTATTTCAATGTTGATGTCAATATATGAATTTCCTTCACCTTTGAACTAATTTCATCATTCATATCTTTTATATAATTGTATGACATAGTGCATTGTCCATACAATCTCCTTCCTTCTTCCAAACAACTTCTCAATTCTATGATGCTAACATCAAGGGCCTGCAAGTTATTTCTCACATTGTTTCACATTGTGGAAAATAATTGTGTATCATGTTTGATTTGAGCTTTTTCTTCTTCAATATATGATAGAGTAGTGAATTATTCATCAAAAAAATTCACTAACTCTTCTTCTCTTACCTGTATATCCTACTTTATCACCTTGGTTTTGACTATCTTCTAAACTTTCTCTACAACCTTTTCCAAGGTCTTCCCAAGATTTCTAACCCTTTCTCCAAAAGTTGTCTTAGGCATGATATAAGTCCCTTTTGATAATCATCATCATCAGATGCAATGGATAGTGTTTTTATCATAGAAGACTTTCCTTTCTCAAATGTTGGTAACAGAATATTAGCCTTATGCTAGAATACTACTTTATCAAATTGTGTTGTGACATGCTTGAGCAGAGGTTGGAATATTGATTCTTGCATCACAACCTTCCAATTATTCCTTTCTCTTTCATCTTTTTCTTTCTCTACTTTCCTCTTCATTTCTTCTTTCTTTATTTTCACTTCTTCTTCTCCTTTCTCTTTATCTTCTTCTTCTTCCTTCTTTTTATTTTCTTCTTCTTATCTCCTCTTCTTTTCTTATTCTTCTTTTCTCTTCTTTCCTTCTTCTTTCTTCTTTTTCTCTTTGTCTTCCTTCCTTTTCCTTTCCTCTTCATCTTTTCTCTTTTTCTCTTCTTCCTCATTCTTTCTTTTCTCATCTTCTTCACTTGCTTCCTCTTCTCAACTGGAGTAGCCAGTGAGATTTCCAATAATGTTGGTTCCATAATCTTTAAAAGGGTCTTCCTTGTCATCAATTGTTATCTATGTACCATCCACTTATATAGTATCAGTACCAATTATAATCTGCAATGATAATCCTGACATCATATTATCTTTTTATGTCTTTTATATAGATGTAGGTGCACTTTTCTCTTCAGACATAGGGATTTCTCCCTCTAAATCCTTGCTTTATTTAGCAACAATGGGTATAGAGGTTCTAAATTTAACTATTGCTTGTTTTTTTTCCTCATTCACTTGTCCATAATTGCCACCCATCAACAAACTCAATACCCTTAATTATCATTTTCATATCCTCATCATTATTAACTTCGTAGAGTTTTCTTATATGATTTTTCCTTATTCCATTATCCTCTTCTGTTACTTTTTTTTTATTAACCTATTGTAGAAGTCCTGAGGAATGTCTTTTTGAATATCCTCAAACCTTTTATTTTCCAAAATAATGTGTCTAACAATTAAATTCTCTAATTACATTCTATTGATGTTGTTATACAAATGATAATACTTTTTCAACTGAACAAAGTTCTTATTATCAATAATTTGAATAGAGGTTCTGAATTTAACTATTGCTTTCTTTTTTTCCTCATTCACTTGTCCATAATTTCCACCCATCAACAAACTCAATACCCTTCATTATCATTTTCATATCCTCATCATTATTAACTTCGTAGAGTTTTCTTATATGATTTTTCCTTATTCCATTATCCTCTTCTGTTACTTTTTTTTTATTAACCTATTGTAGAAGTCCTGAGGAATGTCTTTTTGAATATCCTCAAACCTTTTATTTTCCAAAATAATGTGTCTAACAATTAAATTCTCTAATTACATTCTATTGATGTTGTTATACAAATAATAATACTTTTTCAACTGAACAAAGTTCTTATTATCAATAATTTGAACATTTATATTCTCTTCATTAGATTTTCAAGGTTTCTTACCCAAGGTAGTCTTAGCTTTAGTTACAACCTTCTCAATAGGTATATGCTTTGATTCTTCTTCTTTAGATTCATTAGACTCAATCATCTACATATTTCTCCATCTCTTTCCTCATTCACTTGATAATTTCTTGGTTCTCTTCTTGGAAGGTAATTCTACCTCTTTCTTTATCTTGGTGAATCTATCTGGCTTCCTTATGGTTGGAGGAGTGATTTATTATTCACCAACTATCTTTACCTGCTCTTCACATTTCTTTTTTTGAACTAGTTGTACAACAATAGGTTGTACTTGAGCTATTGTGGCATAAGAGGCACTTGGTATTTGTGAGGAAGGTCCTACTATTGTAACTCCTTTTGTTGGTCCTATGACTGCTAGAGGTGTAGCTGCCAAAAAATGTGTATGTTCACTAGCTTTTATTTCCATAGCAATTCCTATTACTTCTCTATATTCCTCTCTCTCCATACCAGTTTCCTTGAGAATAATCTCAATCTTCTTCTGAACTTTCTTTTTTTATATCTTTTCTATAGAGTTCATTGTGAACTTCCTTGATTTTTCATCATGTGTCCCCCATACAGGACATTCCTTGCCTCTTTATGACTCTAATCTGATCTTTTCATAGCCTTCTATAATTTTTACTTTAGAGTTTCAACATTTTTTTGCAATACTTAAAAGCATTTGGAAATGGGCATTATGTTCATAGGTTCAACATATGTTCCATTTTAGTTTATTTTAATCATTACTAGAATACTAATTATATTCTTAAGAAGTTTTAGATGTTGAGATTCATGCATATCTGTTGACATTATTTTGATGAGATACATGTATGATCATCATAGTCATGGATGGCTTAGTTCTCCATGATAATGTTATGATTTGCTACATTTAGTGTTGTTGTGTGAGGGTGCTTCTTAATAGTACACTAATCTCCATTTCATTATCGATATAGCATACTAGGGTACTATCTTATCACTTGGAAGAATAGGTGTGCTAGGAGGGATTCAAACCTAAACATCACATTATTTTTTCTTTTCAATTTCTTAGTGTTATCTAATAGTTGTTGGTTCACAATTTCACACATATTCACTTTTTCCTTCTTTACTGTCATCAAATAGGTTGCATGGATAGTTGGTATTGAATCCACTCTACAACTATGGTTCATCTTATATCTAATAATCTTGTTGATAACCCTAACATATGTTCATGTTATTAGATCAATCCTCATATTCCTTCCATCTGATTTTGTCTTTAGGTTAGTCTCAACCAATTTCTTGGATTTTTGCCTTCATTTCTCAAACTAGGTAGCTTATGGATTATATTGTTGTTGATCATCATAGGGATGTCTCCTACCTAGAACATTACTTCATGAATTTTTCTTAAGATGATTCTGCTCCATTCATGATTCTCAAAGTGTATGAAGAACATGTGCTTGACAATGTTTAAATACTTTAGGTGTTTGAATTATTGCTTTAGAAAAAAATCACCATTACATACTAGGTCTATGTCTTTATGGATGTCATTATCCCAATACTCTCATATTTGTAGTGTATATATGCCCCAATGTCTTCTACATATAGTACATTTGTAGAACTTTTGAAAATTCTCCTAAGGGATCATCTTCCTTTGATATATAAGGATGCTTCTTGAACTTGTACCTTAGCCTCTCACTAGCATCACATACAGTAGGGTTCTCCATTTTAATAGAATTAATACCTTGAAACTCAATTGTAAAATCTAAAAATACCTTTATTTTTTGTATCTAGGGTTGCTTTCAATTTACACTTAAAATTTATTCAATTCTCATTTAATTTATTGCCAAATCACTCTTGATCTCTCTTTAACTCTTCATGTAGTTGAATGATACACACAATATTTTTTGCGTAACTTATATCTCATCAAAAGGAAGTTTGCATTAACTACACAACTATGCAATTCACAAAAATTTATTCTTATTAAATAATAAATTTGTTTCCATTTGTACAACTTCATGTGATCTCCAAATGACAAGTACTCTTAATCATAGATTCATCTTGACTTGTTCTACCACATACGAACTTTGTAACTCTTAACTCGATCACTAATCTTAGTTATACCTTTCTGATGATCGATCTTTAATAAAGAGTTCTTAATTAAAATAGGATGAATCACATACAATAACTAACCTTAATCTTTCATCAGGTGCATCAAAATACTATTCTTCCAATACTATTTGTGAACTTGATCATTTTCCTACACAAATACTTCTTTGAAATCTTCAAAATGTTCTCTCAATTCATCTTTGTGACTATTGTTGTTGCTATCATTCCTTTTGAGATTTCTATTATTACTCCTTCTAAAATTTAGATTCCCATTGATGTTCCTCATTTTCATTCTGAAAAACCTTGCAATGTGACCAAATTTGTTGCGTAATTGACATATAGGTGTACTCCTTCTCTAATTAGGTCCATTTTGATTAACTGGTTCTCTGCACTTCCTGGTGATGTGTCCAAAATTGTTACATTTGTAACACACAATGTTACTCCTTGTTCCATTAGATCTTTCTCCTTCATTAGATCTACTAGAGGATCTTCCTCTTTTATTACCTGTAGAGTTAGTATCTCTAAGCATTCTACTATTGTTGTTATTATTATCAAATTTAAGTTTCTTATAATCAACTTTATTATGACCAAAACCATGACAATTATAACAAAAGAAATTAGTAATAATTTTAAAATACTTACCTATATAGTCTATCTTCATATGACCAACTGCATTACAAAGAAAGAATCTACCTTTGAATTCATACTTTACCTCTTTAGGTGGTTCAACTTGCTCTATTTTCTTAGGTTCATCAAGTTTCTCAGGTTGACTTGCATATTCAACTTCTTTAGGTACATTTATAGATTGACTTGGTTCAATCACACTCTTGTCATTCTTCTTAGATTCAGGGATTTCAACAACTCAATCTAGTTCCTTTCTTTCTTCAAATTTCTTTGTTGAATTTCTCTCTAATGAAATATCCAAGACTAGTCTTATCATAGGAAGGTCTCTAATAATATAGATGCTCATCAATTTTCTCACTACTAGAGTATAACTTTTCTAATTGTTTCTTAGCCTAGGTTAACTCTCCTTTCACAATAGTGTTTTACTTCTCAATTTTTTCATGCTCTATCTTAATGAAATCAAGTTCATGTGTTACTTTTGTAAGATGGGATCTTAGAACTGTATTTTTAGATTTTAGATTTGACTCAACCTTGCTATCATCTTTCTTCAAAGTTAGATTTAGTTCAAAAATCTTCAATTCATATTTTAGAATATCATTTTCTTTCTTTAATGTTGTTACCTCATCACTATCTTCTATCTGCTCTCTAGGTTCATTTCTAGATTTGAGATGATCAATCTTATCTTTTAATTTTCCAATATAGTCTTTTGTATCTTCATACCTTTCTTTCAAGTTGTCTCTTTCTTTAGTAAGAAGATCAATCTTCTCAAGGGGTTCTTCAAGATTCCTCTATAACTATTCCATATTGATAGGGATATTACTCAACTTGTTAAGCCTCTTTAGAGTAACTAGAGTCTAATACCAATTGTTAGAAATATGTAATATTGAGAGGGGGGCATGAATCAGTATTCTACAAAAAAATTCCCAAAACTAAATATTGTTAATTACTTTATAACATGCATATGAAAGTAAACTAGTAATATTGAACATTAAATAGAAACATTCAATAAGAGAATTTATAACACCATATTTTTTTAACTAGGGAAACCTTGGCCAAGGGAAAACCCTCGTGGGGATGGTACCCACAAGATGATCCACTAAACAAAAGTATCATGATAAGGATATTGACCCTATTAGGAGTCTATTGAGTACATATAGTGTCTATGTCCTTGATATAGGACCGGGATCTATTAAAAGCATCAACCATATTATGAGTTGGTATATACAATTACAAAATGTATGCAAAATGAGCCCATTGCCCAAACATGCAACTATCCAATATAGTTCCTTGATACAAAAAGAGAAAGATACAAAACTTATTCACTATTGATATCTTCAATATTTGATATTTCCTTTGATGTTCTTCATATACCTCTAATCATACATCAATATAGTTTGCATATCACTTCACATATCATGTATAACTTACACACTTTTTTGCATAATACAATCATTTTCCTTTATACCTTTACATTTTACAAAACTTGCCCAGTTGGCCTTCAAGCTTTCACACACTTGGCTAAATATAAAATTAGTTCTTGCTAACTTAGGGTTACATATAGGATGCCATCCCTAATTAGTTAAATAATTATTTCATATAAAAAATTCTCTAACCCATAATTACCCAATTATTGATATGTTATGTTCTGCTCTATACACTAGCTTTATTGGTGTTTATTGCATAACTCCTTATGTGCTAGCTATATAGACTTATGCACTTTGTCATGCAATCCTAACATATAGTACTATCTATCCTTAACTATACACATGTCAATTAGTACTCTATTAATGATATATATCAAAACTATTTTTGCTATACTAGATAGTTGTTTGATACTTAGAGAATTTTCTATGTCTAATTGGATAAAATTTATCTATGCATAGTACCTTTTTCACATAAGATATATGTTGTGATAAATGAAAGCTCCAACAATCTACCAACTTACCTTACTTAGCCATATTTCAAACATATTCTACCTACAATATGTTCAAAGTATATTAAATGGATGTCAAAACTACATTTTTGAATGGAATACTTGAAGAAGAAGTCTACATTAAACAACTAGAAGGATTCATTGAACATGATTAGAGGAACATGGTTTTCAAATTGAACAAGGCTTTGTATGCATGAAAACAAGCACCGAGGGCATGGTATGAAAGGTTGCATCCTATTTGATTAAGATTGGATTTTCTAGAACAAGTGAGAATAGTAATTTGTATTTGAAATGTGAATATGAAAATATGGTGTCAATTTCTAAAATCATTGTAGATGACATAATATTTGATGGTAATAACAAATTGTGTAAGACATTTGGTGATAAAATGAGTAAGGAATTTGAGATTTCTATGTTTGGTGAGATCAAATTTTTTATTTTCTTGCAATTTTATCAAATAAAGAATGGAATATATGTGAGTCAATCTAAGTATGTAAAAGGAATCTTGAAGATATTTAGAATGGATGAGTCTAAACTATTCAGTACACCTATGGTGATTGGAGTGAAATTATGAAAGGATACTACTGTAGATGTAAATGACACACAATAATGATTAGAAAAATATAGTATGTTCTGCATGGTAGACCAGATATTGCACATGTTGTTGGTATTGTTACAAGGTTTTCATCTAATCCTAAGGTGACACACATAACTATTGTGAAAAGGATATTCATATATCTAAAGGGAACTAAAGATTTTTACTATGGTATAGACAAAATGATGAGTTTACACTTAAAGTCTATACTGATGTTTGTTAGAGTAAGTTATTTATTACTCTAGGTGCTTTAGCTCTCTTAGGTGCATATAATTAATATTTTATATTAATTATAATGTGAAAACCTAGCTTTCTTTCCTTTAGGGTTTCGTTCACCTTAAATGGTTGAACTTTTGTATTTTTGTTTTCATAACTTAGAATACATTTTTGCTCTCACATTTTTGAGAACTTCTAAGCTCTACTTTTTCCATTTTCTAGCTTCTCTTCATTGTAGGATATTTGTATGCAGGTGTTCTTGAAGATTTGTGAAGTTGGATTTCTCAACTTCTACATGGTATCAGAGCAAACTTGTTGCTTCCTTGTCGAAGATTCTTGAAGCCACGATTCACAGTCACAAACCCTAGCTTTTTTAGATTTTTTTCTTCAAAAGGGTGAAGGAAAAATTTTTGGGATACTTTGGGCTCAAATGGATGCTGCCATTAGATCCAAAAGGCCGTTTGCAATCAAAATACATAAAAAAAACTTGTTGTTTTTGGCCTTTGGGCATCTAGGAAAAAATTTTCAGCACCCTAGGAGGCCGTACAGACATGTTTTTTGAGAAAAAAACTTTTAAAAAATTAAAATGTAGGTTTTGGGCCACTCCACCCACTGGCCACCCTGGCACCACCCAATGGCCATCGGAGTACTGCCCGCACCCAGCCACCGCCCTACTGCAGTTGGTGCACCACCTGCAGCGCGGCCACAACCCTACCGCCACTAGCAAGCCACTAGACTGCCACCCCCACTAGTGGTGCAACTAGAAATCACCACTGCCGCTGGTGGTCAACCTGATTCCTTTGCTCAGGTGCCACCTCTATGATTTCAAAAGTGATGTCATTCTATGACCAGATGATGTCATAATCTGGCAATGACATCATCATTTCACAACCTGATGTCATCATGTCATCACACTCTGCGAACATCATATCTCGACAGGCTGACATCATTTTTTGACTAATGACATCATCTTTTGGGTTACCAAATTTTTTTCTTGGCGATAGCGTAGTGACAGTTGTACAAGCATCAAATTTAAGTCCATCTCTATAATTTTCTAGAGAGCTCTTTTTCTAGACTTGTAGTCAGTTTTTTGTGCATAACTTGAGCATACAGACGTATTTTTGTGATCCAAAAGAACCACCAGAAAGATGACTTAGAGATGGAGACAATGGTGCTAGTTTTGTTTGATTCCAAGTTCATTTTCACTTCCAAATTTTGCATTGAAGTAGAGGCTTCTATTTTCCTCTTCTCTACATCTAAATTCTAGGTTCTTTTTTTAGTTTTTATGTTTTTCCATAGTTGTTGCTTTGGTTTTGGGGGATATTTTTATTTGTTGTTGGGGGGAGCATTTTCTATTTTTTAATTTGCTTCAAAATCAAACCCTTCTACTTTCGTCTTTTCTTTCTCTCAATGTTGGATCCTTCTGTGAACCAGCTCATGCCACACAACTATCACACCTAGAAGACACAGATGACTAGGCTTCTCATGTCAAGAGGCTTATGGTCATGCCTAGATGTGAACCAACCTACTCTGTAATGCCCTTATGAGGTTTTTCAGCACAAAAACAAAATGGATGAAGCCATGGGACTGATTGCACTAAACATCTTTGATAGTCTACTATTTGATTTGGATGGTTTGACCACTCCACGGGCTATTTGGACCAAATTTCACACATTGTTTGCATAGTGAATGAGTTTTGGGCACTACAACTAGATGCAAAGTTGACTTCTTTGAAACTAGCTAGTTTTCCCACTATTGAAGACTTCTTGATGAAGTTCAAATCTATGCATACAATCTTGCAGGGATGTGGTAAAAACAAAACTGATGATGAGTGTATTTTTTTGATACTCTCAAAGTTGCAAGGATAGTATCAGATCTTTTCTTCCACTTTCTACTCCACCATGGATGCCTTGGGTAACAGACATTAGATGCCCTTATTTGAGACATTTTGTGATTGGTTGACATGGGAATAGGCTAAGATCCAATAGGTGGATGCCTCTGGCTCTTCCAACCAAGCATTGGTTGCTCAAACTTCTCAGGGGAAAGAAAAATAGAAAGCCAAACCAAAGAAAGATGCACCAAAAATTGATGCGAAACCTCCAGCTAACCCTTCCAAGGGTAAATCTACTTCAAAGTCTACTGAGTCTACCTCCAAGACTAAGAAGAAATCAACTAAGACCTGCAATTTTTGTGGAAAAGATGGACATCTTATTTCTTGATGTTAGAAATGTTTGAAGGCTTTAGAGGAAGCCATGCAGGAGCATCACATTTCAGTTCCTAAGTTTGCATCCCCCCTACAAGGAAAGGTCATGCTCTTACTACACAAGCTATGACTTCTAGGCCTACTTGGATTCTTGATTCCAATGCCTCTCACCATATGAAAAACACTTAGTAGTTGGTCACCTCACTTGCCCCTTCTCCTACTACCCAGATTGTTGTTGGGAACTCATCACATCTTTTCGTCATGGGTTTTGGTTATGTTGCATTAGCTAGGGGCTCTCTTCAGGATTTTCTTCTTTTCCTTGACATTTTGACAAACCTATTGTCTATCTATCAGATTTGTCACTCTAGCTCTGGTAAGATAGTTGAGTTCTCACCACATGATGTGGTTATCCTGGACTTACATGATTCTAAGATGATTGTAGCTACTGGGAGTGTTGATTTTGCATCTTGCCTCTATAGATTTGATGGATTTGAGTCTTTTGATGACACAGGTTCATGTCTTGTTATACATGCAGATTTTGTAAGTAGACTTTGGCATGAGCATTTTGGCCATGCCAATTATAGATATCTTTAGTAGATGAGCACACAGGCACTTGTTCTTTGGCTTCCCCAAATTTCCTATATAGATGGTGTTTTTTGGGGTTGTGCTCTTGGCAAACAACATAGGGATCCTTTTCCACATGGATGAGCCACTCGTACTTTGTCACCACTAGAGTTGATTCATAGTGACCTCATGTCATTTCCCACTCCTTTTTTAGGTGCTAGATATGCGCTTACTTTCATTGATGACTTCTCCAAATGTGCATGGGTGTACTTTTTCAAGTATAAATCTGATGTCTTTGATTCATTTTGAGTCTTCAAAACATTTGTTGAGAAGCATTTTGCTCTTTCTATTTGGTGGATACACATAGATAATGGGGGGGAGTATTTGAACCAAGATTTTAGGGATTTTTTCTCTAAACATGGTCTTCAACATCAGTTTTTAGTGCCCTACACCCCTCAACAAAATGGTGTGGTCGAGAGGAGGAAGAACAGAACCCTTCAGGAGATGGCTAATTGTATGATTCAGTCTAGGTCTATGGATTCATATTTTTGGGCAGAGGCCATCAATTGTGCTAACTACATTCAGAATTAGATGCCTCACAAGGTAGTTCAAAATATGACTCCTAAGGAGGCTTGATCTCATGTCAAGCCTGATGTATCTTCATTATGAGTTTTTGATAGCGAAGCATGGGCATTTATACCAAATTCTTAAAGGAGAGCAATGAAGTAGAAGAGCCGACACCTCATTTTTGTTGGCTACTACGAGGGTGTTAAGGTGTATAGATTGTTTGATCCTGATTCCCATGAGGTCCTATTTTGACAGGATGTCAAGTTTGATGAGCGCCTTCCTACAGTAGATACCCCACATCCATAGTCTACTTCACTTACCACCACTCCCTCATCCTTTCCAATCTCTTCTTTGGATGATGAGGATGATGATCATGTTGATCCCCATTTACCTTTGCCATAGGATCCTCCCTAGATTCCTAGATGGGCTCGAGCTATAGTTGAGGCTACAAGATCGCTAGCTAGTGACCCTACCACTTCCCGTCACACCTATTCACATAGTGCAGGTTCTAGTCTTCTTAATCATGCTATTTGTGATGACCCTTAGACTTTTGCAGAAGCAATAGGACATCCTGAGTGGGTTAGTGCAATGGAGGAGGAGTATTCTTCTTTGATGAAGAATCATACTTGGGATCTTTGTTCTCTTCCTAAGGGAAGAAAGGTTGTGTGATGCAAATGGTTGTATCATACTAAGTTTTTTGTTGATGGTTCCATTGATAAGTGCAAGGCTCGTCTTATTGTGAAGGTTCTTTCACAAGTTGAGGGTATTGATTACAATGAGACATTTGCCTCTATCACCAAGATGAACTCTATTCACCTTGTCTTATACCTCACAGCTTCATAGGGATGGCCCATTTTTCAGATGGATGTGAAGAGTGCATTCTTGCATAGTGATCTTACTGAGGAGATTTACATGGAGAAGCCTTAGGGATTTGTGCAAGATTCCAACTTGGTTTGCAAACTTTGACGCTCATTGTATGGTCTCAAACTGGCCCCTCAAGCTTGGTATGAGAAGATGGATCTTTTCTACTTTCTACAGGCTTCACCCATTGCCATTTCGATCCTACAGTCTACATTCAGCATCTTGAGGCTGAGTTTTTGATCCTTGTGCTATATGTTGATGATCTTCTTCTTACAGGTAGCTCATCCTTTATGATTAAGGATGTTTAGAGAGCATTGATGGAATAGTTTGAGATGACTGATCTTGGCCTGCTACACTATTTTCTTGGTCTCCAGATTATTCAGTCCCCTGTTAGAATCTTTGTTTACCAATAGAAGTATGCTCTTGACATGCTTAATTATAAACCTTCTCCTACACCTTTTTAGTTGGGTGTTACTTTGTCTACCTCTTGCACTTCACCTTCAGTGGATCCCACATTGTACCGGTAGTTGGTTGGTAGCTTGTTGTACCTGACACACACTCATCTTAATCTTTCCTTTGCAGTGGGTCTTGTCTCTTAGTTCTCACATGATCCTCATGAAAGTCATTGGCAAGATGCCAAGCATATTTTGAGATACATTTAGGGCACCTTGATGTATGGCATTCATTGCATAGTAAGGACTCCTCACATTGTTGGCTAAACTAATTCAGATTGGGTTGGTGATGTCAATGATTGGAAGTCTACTTCTGGCTTTGTTTTTTGTCTTGGCTCTAGTCCTATCACATGGTCATGCAAGAAGCAATAGGCTCATTCACTTTCATCTATAGAGGTTGAGTATCAAGCCATAGTGCTTGCTAGTCAGGAGATTTTATGGCTTTGACAGTTGATGACTAAGTTTGGTTTACCTCCTGATCGTCCCACTATTCTATGGTGTGATAATCAAAGTGCTATTCACATTTCTCGCAATCTAGTGGAGCATCAATGCACTAAACACATTGAGCTTCATATGCATTTCATTCATCATTTTATCCAACATGGTGTTCTCTCTTTGGAGTACATTTCAATTGATGTACAAGTTGCTGACATCTTCACCAAGTCATTTGCATCACCTCACTATCTTTAGTTGCGGTCTATGCTTGGGATTACGAAAGTTATCCTTGGGGGGTCTTCTTGAGGCCTTCCTTCCTTCATGTTTTTTTCAACATGTTTGTTCTATCTCTTTTTGGAGAGAGGTTTTTCCCACTGGGTTTTCTCCTTTGTCTCTGATTAACAGAGATTTCATTGTTTTGGGTACTTGATCAGGCCTTGTTGCTGGGACCCATTTTCCTACTTTCAGAGCTTTGGTAGGTTAGCTTCCTCCTAAGCTTCACTTAAGGGGGGGTGTTAGAGTAAGATATTTATTACTCTAGGTGCTTTTAGCTCTCTTAGGTGCATATAATTAATATTTTATATTAATTATAATGTGCAAACCTAGCTTTCTTTCCTTTAGGTTTTCGTTCACCTTAAAAGGTTGGACTTTTTTGTTTTTGTTTTCATAACTTAGGATACATTTTTGAGAACTTCTAAGCTCTACTTTTTCCATTTTCTGGCTTCTCTTCATCACAGGATATTTGCATGCAAGTGTTCTTGAGGATCTGTGAAGTTGGATTTCTCAACTTCTACAATATTGATTGGGCTAGTAATGTGGATGACATAAATAGAAAATTTGGTGGAGCTTTCTTTTTAGTAGAAATATTGATAACATGGTTGAGCAAGATAGATTTGTATTTCACAATCTACTATTTAATTTTAATATGTTGTTTTTGCAATCAATTTTTCTAACATTGTATAGATTAAGAAACTTTTGGAAGGTATTTAATAAGAGATAACCAATCCTATTACTATTTATTGTGATAAAAAGAGTGCAATAAATAGTTCAAAAAATCTAGTGATACATGCAAAAAAAAAAAACACATATCAATCAAATATCACTATTTGAGGGAATAAGTACAAGAGAAACAAGTTAGGCTTGAATATGTGAAGTAGAAAGAGTAAATTATAGATATATTTACCAAGCCACTACCTAAGGATGATTTTGAGTATCTAAGAGGTAAACTAGGGGTCCTTCCCCCATCCAAAATCCACTAAGTGAAGATTCATGTTGCATAAATTCATGGATGAACATAAATATCTTTGTGGAGTTGATGCAAGAGTTCACTCTTTAGGAGTTTCCTAAAGTTTTGAAGATGAATATGGTGAAATGAATGTAAAAAATGCCTACAAGGTACAAGGTACAACTACAAGGTTTTTTAAGTTTCACATTGGAACCTCTAGTTTCCTTTGGCATTGTTGTCAAAGGGGGAGAAAAATCATAATAGGGAGAATATGCAAAGGAGAGTATGTCTAAAAGGGGAGTGAATGACTAGAGGAGATGAGATGAAGTAAAGATGAAGTGAGATAAACAAGTAAAGTCAAGAGAAGGAAAACATGAATGAATATGAAGAGAATCAAAAGAATAAAAATGAAGATGAATTGAACAAGATCATATCCTAAGGGGGAGAATTGTCCAAGATTTTTGATGGTACAAATACAGGCCAAGTAGACTTGATGGTTAAATTTTTTGCAAAGATCCATAATGAAGGTAGAGAGCTGCAAAGTTTGATTTTTTTCAATACATACATTTATTATCTTATGTAATATTTTTTAATGTCAAATCATATGTTTATGTGTTTCTATCAATGCTAAAGGGGGGTTTTGTTATCCCTAAATTGACAATGCTATGGATGTATGTGAAAGATGTTGGAAATCTGATTGAAAAGGTTTACTGACAAAGAGGGAGATTGTTGATAAAGAATGTTTTCAATCATTGTTTTTTCATTGATGTCAAACCTACTATTTTTAGGAATGAAAATTACTTATAAGATCCAAGTACTATCACTTATTTGATTGATGAAGAGGATTTAATGAACAAGATGTAACAAGAGTACCTAAGGGAAAGGTTGCATTAGGATGTTGTAATGAAGTGCAAGGATCAGCTAGGACAATGGTTAAATGGTGTATTGATAACATACTCAAAGATATAGAGGTTGGATACACTTAGAAACACTAGAAGTGTAAGTTGGAACAAGGTCGATTGCAAAGCTTAAACTAAGTTTATTAGTGGGTACCAAGAAAGCTAGTTTAAGCCGACCAAATTCTCAATTGGAGCTGAGCAAAAAGGAAAATCTAGTGTGTGTCGAGTGAAGTTCAAGTGCTGAGAAAAGTAACATGTGTTGAGCATCATAAAATCTTAGTAGGTGCTAAGTGAACTTTAGGTGTCGAGCATCAATAAAATATAGTTGATGCCAAGTAACACAGTATGTGTCAAGCACCAGTATTTCAATAGTGTTGAGCTGTTGCATTATTGAAAATTTCAAAGATTCACCAAATCTAAGCTAACAAAGTTGTTACCTTGAATTTTATGAAATAATTGGATGATAAGGATGATGATCTGGTGGCACAGAATTCTATGTAAACCATTTTTGGGCAAATTCAAGAGGATTTTTCAAGGAGTTTCTAGAAGGAACAAAATATGGGTTAGATTCAATGAATCCTACATAATCCATTTGAACAAAAATTAAAGGATGGAAGAATTGAGTGGGAAAATTAATTCCAAACTTCTATTTAAGGAGTCATAGACTAAGAAGCAAGAGCTACTAGAGTGCCAAATTGCAAAGTGGTTAGAAGGGTGTCAAGGAGAAGACATCTAGGAGAAGGAAAAATAGAGCACAAATACTCTACTTCTATAAGTAGTCAGAAAGAGATGATTGCACTGGTACATTGAGAATGAAGACTTAAAGAGACAAAGCTTGAGAGGAGGGCAAGTTGTCAAGAACTATAGAGATTGAAAGCTAGGCAATGTCATGAGCAGAAGAGTGATCTAAAATCTACAAGTTAAGTTGTGTGTTGTAATCAGGTCAAAATCTTTCGAATACTCTTTAGCAATTATATTAGATATGAAAATCCTATGGACTAAGGTTGGTTTAACAACCATTTGTAAATCCTTTAATAGGGTGGAATTCCAAGTGAATGTTTTAAAGTCCTCTAACCAAGACCACTTCTAATAGGGTGGATAAATTCGTTAACCAAGTCACATTTAATAGTGTGTTGTAAGCCTTTAATAGGGTAGGCCTTTCACAAGGCATCACTTCAGAAGAGTTACTAGTGGTTTTTCTCAAATTGGGTTTCCATGTAAATCACTATGTTATGTGTTGATCTATTATGTGTTATGCTTGCATGTTGATTTATAGTAACTTGCTAAATAGGAATGTTAAAACTTGGATGAATGAATGGTTGAATGGGCTCACCACACTTAGTGAAAAAGTTTTGACTTGGACATTTGGACCTTGAATAACTGATTCACCCTCTCCCCCCCCCCCCCTCTTAGTTATTCTAAAGCATTTCTAAATATTGGTATCAGATTCATCTACTAATTTAGTTTCAAGGTACTAGAAGTAGGAAGATCAAGATGTTCAAGAGAGAAGTTCCCAAGCTCAACAAAGACAACTTTGTTTCATGGCAGAGTCTAATGAAATTACACCTTGGATCAATAGGTGACTATGAAAAAACCTCAATTGGAATAGAACATGTAGACCCAGTTGAACCTCTTACTATAGATGATTTGAGCAAAAGGAAGGAGCATAATCAAGCAATGTTGGAGATTGCATTTGCACTTAGCTATGCTAAATTTGATGACATCAAGGGATGTGACACTGCATTCAAGATATGGAATGCCATGTCAAATATCTATGGAGGAGATCAAAATGTTTAGAGAGAAAAGAGAGAAAGCCTCAGAGGAAAGTTTGATGACATGAAAATGGAGGAAGGTGAAAATATTGCTCAATATGGATCTAGAATGAAGGAAGTGGTAAGTGCAATAAGAAGTCTAGGTGGTCAATTGGAAGAAGAGACTGTTAATAGCAAATACTTGAGAACCTTGCTCCCTATCTATGCTATTAGAATTTTAGACATCTAGGAGCTAAGGTGTGTACAAGGAAACACACTAACCTTTGAAGGTATAGTGGGAAGACTCACTGCATTTGAATTGTCCAACTTTGACAACTATAGACCTGAGAACCTTGAATCTACTTTCAAGGCCAAGCTGATGCAGAGAGCACAAAAAAAGTGTTCTATATGGGCCTTGTCACTCAAATCACTACATTGGTTCCTCTATTGATTCCTTTTTCACTATCAACCAACTCCCATCTATGGAGTTATGCTGGTTGCATTAATGGTGTTTCCCATTCCTTAGTCCACTCCTCCATGTTGCATCACAACCTCTATCCCTCAACTAGGAGTCCACCATGCCTCTCTTCCTAGTCTATTGGTGACACACAAGACCATCTCCTATGGCCTTTGGTAGACCTTCATGTCCACCCATTTTAGCTGAATGAACTGGCACCAAATTTGTAACCATAAAATTTCACAAGAAGAATTCAAAACAACCACAACACGGCCTAGTGTAGATCACCTTCCATCTACACGCTTAGAATCATTTGAGCTATGATACTAATTTGATGTAGAGCCCTCTATATTTACCTTCAAGGAATCCTAGTTCAACTCAAAGGCTTCATAATAGGCTCAAACACCCTCAACGAACTAAGTACATCTCAAAGATTTTAATAGAGAACCCTTACATTTAGGCAAGTAAGTCAACATTCCCATCCACACAATTTGATTTTTATATTCAAATAAATTACTCAAAAAAATTTAATTTGATATTTTACTTCAAAAAAAATTGGAAGAATTTTCTACAATTACTATTTCTCGAACATATCCCTAGATGAGTCAAATCCAATGAACGAATTAGAAGTTATAGTCTCTCTACCAAGATCCATATTTTCTGTCAAAAATAAGATGTAAAACTAGTAACCCTACATAGGGCATCAAATAAAATTTTCAAGAGAAGTAAAAATCATACCAAAAAAATTTCAACTCAATATTGTATGAGTATAGTTTTTGAAAATATAAGCCATCAATTTCTCCAATCCATTAATCATTCTATAATAATATATCTTTGACTGTAACTCCAATAGAGATCTGTAAAATCTAGTCTTCACTCAAATACACATAACTTTTACAAATATGAGTAAAAAGGACCAAAACCAATTGGAAATGAAACCTAATTCATATATATTTAAAATTAATATATATTTAGTTCTTTATTTATCATAATCTTCCTGTATCAAACATTTCAATCTGATTGTAGTTAGGCATCCTTAAATCTGAAAATAACAACTTTCGCGAAAACTTGCATAACATTTTAAAAACTTAATAAAATTAATTCAAACCTAAAGAATGAGAAATAGGATTCATTAATATATCTATCCATTACTAATTTACAAATTTTTCAGGCTATACATGGCCGTAAAAGCCTTGAAATAGAGACTAAATGCAAGAAACCAATCAAAATAACAAGTTTTGAATACTCAAATTTTCCAAATTGATATCCTCCTTCTCTCTCTCTCCTTGAATGACCATTACAATGATTTTATATTGGCTTGCATAGTTGAGAACTTCCCAACCAACTTGTTACATTCTTTAACCCTTTTTACACTTTTTGTAAAATTTTAAAGTTGCAACATTTAAGCAACTTTTACATTTTAGAGATTTTGACCTCACAACTTTGTTCCAACCTTAAAAACATGTCATGATGCAATATTAGTCACCATTTAAAATATTTTTATCCTTCTTTGGTTTTACAAACACATTTTTACCTCTGGACCAATTCACGACCTTATTAGGACAACTAGGGCAAATTAACAACTTTTACAATTTATGACAAAATGGCTTCATAGCCTTTACATCTTGAATCAGATACAACATAAATGACTGAAATGGATTTAAATATCTCAAATAAGGAATCTTATCTTTCTCATGTTCTTGTACTTTATGTGCTCCTACAGCACAAGCTGACATTGAAAAACACTGAGGAGGTGACATCAAAGAAGAAGAGTAGAAAAGGAAAACATGCATCCAGTGATAGCAGCACAGATGAGGAAGATGTGGATCAATTGGAAGCACTACTGGCTAGGAGATTCCATAGAGGAAAAGATAAATTCACAGGTAAGATCTCTATCATTTGTTTCAATTGCAATGAAGTAGGACATATTGCTGCAAGGTGTACATAAAAGAAGAACTACAAAGAAGGAAACAAGTACAAGAATAAAAGAGAAGATGATAGTAGATATTACAAAGACAAAGGAAAAAGATGCTACATTGTTGAATCTGATGAGAATGATGATGAAGTAGTCTATGTGGCCATGAAGGATGAATCAAATGAAGATGAAGCAACAACATTGGTAACCTATGTGAACAAGAATGACAAGTGGATCATAAACAGTGGTTACTCACATCACATGACAGTAGACAAAAGTAAGTTTATTACCTTTACTCAATATAATGGAAATAGTGTTAGATATGGTAATGATGCTCCATGTCAAATCAAAGGGAAAGGCTCAATTAAAATTATAGAGAAAATTGTATGTGATAATGAATACTATGTTGAAGGATTGAACTACAATTTGTTGAGTGTATCACAGTTAGGCAATGTAGGTTACAAAGTAGAATTTGGAAACAAATCTGCCAAGATCTATGACACTAATGGAAATCTGATAGGAAAAGGTAAACAAACTAGAAGTAATTTGTTTTACCTAGCTATGGAAGATGCAACTTGTCTTTTTGTTGGACTTGATGATGTGTGGTTGTGGCATAAAAGATTGTGTCATGTTAACTTTGACCATTTGATTAGCATCAGCAAATTGAAGAAAGTTAGAGGTTTTCCTAAACTTAAGAAACCTAAAAAAATGATGTGAAAAAAATGTCAACTAGGGAAGAAGACTAAATCTAGCTTCAAAAGCTAAACATATACTTCCAAAGAAGTACTAGAGGTAGTCCATACTAACTTATGTGGACCAATAGAAGTGCAAATTTACCTAGGAGAGAAATACATAATGCTATTTGTAGATGACTATTCAAGGATGATGACTGTTATGCTTTTAAAGAAAAAATCTGATGCATTTCAAATATTTAAGTGGTATTTAGCCAAAGTTGAGAAAGAAATAGGGAAGAGACTGAAATTCCTAAGGACAAATAGAGGAGGAGAGTTTACATCAAAAGAATTTGAAATATTCTACAATGATAAAGGCATCAAAAAACAAACATCAGCTCCAAGAACTCCACCACAAAATGGTATTGCTGAAAGAAGATTATAAATCTTTGGTAAATGCTATATTCTTAAAGATACTAGAAATGGAAATTTTGATGCAAAGAGTGATGAAGGCATATTCATTGGATACTCCACTAGAAGTAAGGCATATAAGTGTTTGAACACTAACACTAACAAGATTGTGGAGAGTGCAAATGTAAATTTTGATGAGCATACAGATGTCCAAGTTTATGAATCCAAGAAATTAGAAGATTATAAATCTTTTGTATAATTCTATCAAGGAATGACTATTTAAGATGATGCTACCAATCAAGTTGGGAGTCAACAACAAATTTCAGTATCAGATGAGTCACAGCCAGTGAATGTTGACCTGCATTTAGAAGTCACGTTGTAGAATGAAGAAAATGCACATTCTAATTTTGAAATCAGTTCACATCAAAGAGACAATGAAGTACCAGATGGAGAAGAACAAAATGACTCTGAAGCTAAAGAAACAAACATGGAAAGAAGGACAAAACCAAGATTAGCCAAATATGTAAGGAGACATCACCCTGTAGAACAAATCAATGGTGACAAAGATGTCAAACCAATGATAAGGAACAGACTAAAGAATGAATCATGTCTACTAAGCAAGGTTGAGCCTAAAATAGTGAAAGATGCACTACAAGATGATGACTGGTATAAAGATATGGAAGATGAGATAGACCAAATTGAGAAGAACAAAACCTAGACCCTAGTTCCTAGACCAGCTAATAAGAATGTAAGTGGTACCAAATGGGTGTTTAGGAAAAAACTTGATGAGAATGGTGAGATAACAAGAAACAAAGCCAGATTAGTTTGCAAAGGCTATGCACAAGAAGAAGGACTATATTTTTGGGAAATATTTGCCCCTATTGCAAAAATGGAAGGAGTGAGAACATTACTTGCTTATGCTACTTACAATGGTTTCAAAGTCTTCCAAATGGATGTCAAATCTACTTTTCTCAATGGTATACTAGAAGACGAATTCTACATAGAAAAACCAGAGGGATTTGTTGATGAAAACAACAAGGATATGGTCTCCAAATTTCATAAGGCACTTTATGGTCTAAAGCAAGCACCTAGAGTATGGTATGAGAGGTTGCACAAATATCTTGTGAAGATAGGATTTGAGAGAATAGATGATAACAACAACTTGTATATCAAGGTAGAAAAAAGTAAAGATATTTTGATATCAGAAATATTTGTTGATGATATAATATTTGGAGGAAAAGATATTCTACGCAAAGATTTTTCTGATCAAATAAAACATGAGTTTGAGATGTCAATGTTTGGAGAAATAAAATTCTTTGTTAGTTTGCAAGTACATCAATTGAAGCATGGCATATTTGTGACCCAATGAAAATACATCAAGGATGTACTCAAGACATTTGGATTAGAAGACTCAAAATCAGTTAGCACACCAATGGTAATAAGACATTAGTTATCCAAAAATGATGAGTCTGCTAAAGTGAATCAAACAATGTATAGATCGATGATTGGAAAGTTGCAATATGTTGTACATAGTAGACCAGACATTACATTAGCTATTGGAATAATGGCAGGATTTTCTAAAAATCTAAGAGAAAATCACCTGATGGCAGTAAAGAGAATACTGAGGTACCTAACAAGAATTGATGACTTTGGTTTGTACTAAAAGAGGAGTGAAAAGTTTGAACTAAGAGACTACACTAATGCAAATTGGGGAGGCAATAGTGATGACAAAAAAAGCACTAGTGGAGGAGCACTTTTCTTGGGGAAAAGATTGGTTACCTGGACTAGCAAAAAGCAAAGTTGTACCTCACAATCCATAGTAGAAGCTAAATATATTACAGCTACTATCAATTGCACCAATATTGTATGGATCAAACATCTATTACAAGGTGTGAAGGAAGAAGTGAATGAATCTATGATACTTTATTGTGATAATACAAGTGTCATCAACTTATCAAAGAACCTTGTAATGCATGCCAAAACAAAGCATATTGCAATTAAGTATCACTATGTAAGAGAATTGGTGGAAGACAAACAAGTGAAGATGGAATATGTAAGTTCAAAAGAATAAATTGTTGATATCTTCCCAAAAGCACTACCTAAAGATGCTTTTGAGTATCTTAGAGGTAAGTTAAGGGTGATACCCCTAGCCAAGGCTACTTGAAGTAAAAGCAAGACTGCCCTACATCAAATGAGTTGATTTTTAAAATATTACACATTAATGCAGAGGATAGCTACTTTAGGATTATTCCTAAAGTAATTAAAGTGTTGAAGTTCTAAATCAGTCACAAGAAAGGTGAAAGAGGGAGAAAGTGAAAGAACCTACAAAAGCCACACTTTCATATTAAGATGTTGAAATAGTATATCTTTGGAATTGTTGTCAAAGAGGGAGAAGTAGCAGAGAAACTGATCAACAACATTTGAATAACAGTAAGAGGGAGAAAGTATAGAAACTAATTAAATCCAGAGAAAGAGGGAGATTGTCGATTCCAGAGGAAGAAAAAGAGAAGTAGCAAAAAGCTAATTAGATCAATGCATACAAAGGGAGAGAATGTAAGAAGGAAGAAAACAAAGAAAAAGGATACAACAACTAAGAAGGAGAAGTAGAGAGGAAGAAATTGTGTAGTCCAATAACTTTTTGGCATTTGACTTACTATTCTAACCTAGTTAGCACGTTGATAACAAGGTTGAATAGTTTGTTCTGATGGTTGATTAGTTTGGTTTGCCATCAATGCCAAAGAGGGATATTTTTGGAAATTTGATTGAAAAGGTTTACTGACAAAGAGGGAGATTGTTGATAAAGAATGTTTTCAATCATTGTTCTGTCATTGATGTCAAACCTGCTATTTGTAGGAATGACAATTGTTATAAGATCCAAGTACTATCACTTGGTTGATTGATGAAGAGGATTTAATCAGCAAGATGTAACAAGAGTACCTAAAGGAAAGGTTGAGTTATGATGTTGTGATGAAGTGCAAGGATTAGTTAAGATAATGGTTAAATGGTGTATTGATTACATACTCAAAGATATAGAGGTTGGCTACACTTAGAAACACTAGAAGAGTAAGTTGGAACAAGGTTGATTGCAAAGCTTAAACTAAGTTCATTAGTGGGTGCTAAGCAAGCTAGTTTAAGCTAAGCAAAAAGGAAAATCTAGTGTGTGTTGAGTGAACTTCAAGTGCCGAGTGAAGTTAAAGTGTTGAGTAAAGTAATAGGTGCCAAGCATCAAAAAATCTTAGTAGTTGTTGAGTAAACTTCAGGTGCCAAGCATCAAAAAATCTTAGTAGGTGTCGAGTGAACTTTAGGTGCCAAGCATTAGTAAAACACAGTTGATGCCAAGTAACATAGTATGTGTCAAGCACTAGTATTTCAATAGAGTCGAGCTACTGCATTATTGGAAATGTCAAAGATTTTCCAAATCTAAGCTGATAAAGTTGTTTCCTTGAATTTTGTGAGCTAGTTTGAGGATAAGGATGATGAGTTGGTGGCACAAAATTCTATGTAAACTATTTCTGGGCAAAATTCAAGAAGATTTTTCAAGAAGCTTCTAGAAGGAACAAAATATGGGTTAGATTCAATGAACCTTACCTAATCCATTCGAACAAAAATTAAAGGATGGAAGAATCGATTGGGAAAATCAATTCCAAATGTCTATTTAAGGAATCATAGACCAAGAAGCAAGAGCTTCTAGAGTGCCAAATTGCAAAGTGGTTAGAAGGGAGTCAAGGAGAAGACATCTAGGAGAAGGAAGAACATAGCATAGATACCCTACTTCAATAAGTGGTCAGAAAGGGATGATTGCAATGGTACATTGAGCATGAAGACTCAAGGAGACAAAGCTTGAAAGGAGGGCAAGCTGTCAAGAACTGTAGAGACTAAAAGCCAAGCAATGTCATGAGCAGAAGAGTGATATGAAATCTACAAGTTAAGTTGTGTGTTGTAATCAGGTCAAAGTCTTTTTAATACTCTCTAGCAATTGTTGAATGGGCTCACCACACTTAGTGAATTTTTTTTGAATTGGATGTTTGGACCTTGAATAATTGATTCACCACCCCTCTCAATTATTGTAAAGAATTTCTAAAAAAAGAGTCATGTCAATGGTTATATTATCATTGATTTCAAGTCTTAGTTAATTAGACATTATGCTAATTCAGTGGAGTATCATATCATTTGATTTATGAAGAGAATTTTATTAATGAAGAGGATTTGAAGAAAGTGTGTTGATGAGTTAGAGTGTTGATATATATGACATTCAATGGGAACTTGAATGAATTGGATAGTGATAATGTAACGTTAGTTTGATTTTTTTACAATCATGTAATATTGTAATGTCATGAGCTATACAACCTATACTGAGTCACTACGTGAAAGAAGAATGATAATGTATACTGAATGATTATAGTTGTCACCAAGTAGTTGATAAAGAATGTTAAAATTTTACTGCTACTTAAGAAAGTATAGTATTGACTAACTAATATATTTCTTGAGTAAAATTATATATTCATTGAGTAACATCAAGAAGAAAAAGTTGAGAAGAATGGACTTTAAGACTAACTTATGATAGAAATTATGAATGTTTGAGATGTTCAAAGACTAAAGTCAAAGTTTATAGAAAGATTTAGGGCTAGAAAAATATAATGAAGATTAACAATGATAAGGATGAGCAGAAATTTATATAAAAGTTATATTTTCTATCTAGCTAAATATAGTGAATCTAAGAACAATGATTGTGGTTAAGAAACATAATTTGGAAGGATATGGAAGCAAGGAGACTACTATTTAAAGAGATGAGTGAAGATCAAAGAATATTTAAAAGGAAGTGAAACAAGTGGAAGTGTGAATCATCTAGTAAGAGAATGGAAAGAAGAAGACCAAGTAGAAATGAGATTTAAACAACCAACGTAGTACCAAACATAGTAGATCATTTGTATTGTTACTTTTTAATCATTGTAGTAGAAAAATATCATAAACTATGTGGACCTAACAAGTATGAGAAATCCTATATGGTAACATCAATTAGTGGTGTTTATAAGTCCTTTAAATTAGGTCACTCTTTAGACAAGATCAAGGAGTGAATAAGGTTTAGAGGATCTTTTGGTGTAAATCCTCTAACAAGGTCACATTAACAATGTGTATGTAAAACTTTTACAACTTTCGATCCTAGTAGAGATCACTTCATAAGAGTGAAAAAAATTGGGTGGGCTATCCCAAGTAATTTTTCCCTTTACAAGGTTTCTATGCTAAAAATCTTAGTGTCAAATGTATGAATGTTTTATATTGCAAGTTTATTTATGTGTTATTTCCATATTACTACAACTCAGTAATAACTAAGTTAATTTATGAACCCTGATAGAAGTAATGAAAATTGAGATATAATTTTGAAGTAAATTATTTGAATAAGTTAAATGGAAAGTTGAATGAAACCACCGAGTGATTGTTGTTAAAGTCTGTGAAGTTTATTTGGTGGTGAAATTGTTTGAAGGGACTATAGGATAGATGGACATAATTGATTCACCCCCTTCTTATTTATCTAACATGCATAACATCCGTTGTGATTTAAATCGAGGTCTTGAGCTACATACATTGGTCATGCACTTGGATGAGGACTATTTGAATCCATTCCTCCTCGAATTTTTTTTGAAAGTGCAGGTCATGGGTTAAGCCCTTTATTTCTAGATTTTTATATTCATCATTGATTTTTCCATTATCACATAATTCAAAGTATGCTTCCTAGATTTCTCCCTCAAAGATTTCACTAATATTCAAATGTATGTATGACATAATTTTTCATACTAGAAAAACCCTAGGGGGGAAGATGAAAAATCCCCAGTTTCATTTCTCAGTTGTTACCTTCAAATATAGTTTGTAATCAGACTCTTTATATTTAGTACATTTCACAAATATTTATTGAGAAACGTTGGGTGCCATCATTTGATCTCCATCTGTTGAAATTTTCAAAATAATTTGCGTATTGCTTCATTGAATATCTATTGAAAAACTAGGGCACACTTTAAATTTTCCACAAAATCACTAAACTTTCCTGTGTTGTGCTTAATCAAGTTTCTCATAATTGCACTTCAATGCTATTAAATGCAAGGTAAAAGCTAAAGTGTCATTTCATCTATTTATAGTGGAAATATCTTTTAGGGTTTCCAATAGTTAGGTATTTTTTAATAAATTCTCTTTTGCCAACATATCAACTAATAACATTTTAGACCATCAATCTTTGTTTAGTTACATAATGCATCTCCATTGAAAATCCATCTTTCTCTTAGACCAAACTATCTTTCAAAATTATAAGAGTTATCCCATTGCATCTTTCCATATGTTAATTTGGATATCAATTCAAGTTTAAAAGGTACTGATAGATGATAAAACAATTCACATGTAGTTTCCATGCATATCTATATGGTTTAGTTTATGGTTATGGAGTCACCCAATCCATACCATGAGGTGTTATTGACTGATCCACTTGATGTTCTACTTTCTTGAAACTTTCTTTTACATATCCTATCTATTTGGTTTGTTGGAAGTTTAAATGGAAAACTAAGATACTAAGAGGGGGGGTGAATCAGGATCTATAAAACTTTTATCTTCAAAATAACTTTATTGCATTCACCATATTTCCCATCTCACATATAGTTTATGCATAATCATAACTTTTAAATCAAATTATATAATAAGTATATCTAACTATCAATCACATACATGAAATTTAAACATATAACACAAAATATTTGGTTACCCAGAAACCCTCCAAGGTGAAGGTAAAACTAGGGTAGGGATGACACCCACAAATCTTCACTACTGCAGTAACAAAGTTGACTTGTTAGGGTTACAATTTTGATCACTTATGATGATCTACCCTGTGAGGGTTCTATCACACTAAATAATTTTAAGATTTTTAGGTCTTACCTTGTAAAATTATTTTACACTTACAATGAAGTAAGGAATCTATTAGGAGAATTACAAAGGTCTATTAAAACCACTCTATTAAGAGATTTTCTTTGATTCAATTTGTTAAAAATAACTCAGTACCTTATCCTTCGGTCTACACTTATAATTTTTTATTATGGATCCTCTCCTCCCAATATCTAATATGGTCTTCAATACAATACAACTTTTCTTGGTCCTTCACTGCTTCATTAGGTTACTGAACACTATTCTTCACAATTTTCACATGCAGCATCCAATACTTAACTTCTTAACACAATACTTCACTTCCTTCTTACACTTTGCAATCTCTTCTAAATAATTTTATCTTCTATATTAAAAATAAGGTTTTGATCTTCCTATTTAAAGACTTCTAAATATTCTTCTAGATGCTTACCATTTTTGCTCTTCATCTATTTGGTTGTTCATTCCTCATAGGGATCAGTGATCCATGTCATAAATGCATAACAAATTCTATAAAAAAAACTTTGCAATTATAAATATCATGTCCACGTTGGCTCTAAAATGGTTTACCTCAATATTTTTAGCATTCTTGAATTTTATTTTCTCTATATATTTCTTAGTACATACTGTCTCTAATGCTCGATCAAAATTGTTCTTCATCTTGTTGCTTGGCCTTAACTATACTCATCTCCTTTTGTATAACTCAGCATCAATGTGCTATGTCTTCTAAGCATTCACTATACTTTCCTTATACTAAAAATACTCAGTGACCAAATGCATGCTTGGCTTCTATAGAGATTGGCATATACAAGATTATTTACAAGTCTTTAAATGACTTGGTCTATCTAGAGTAGCTCGATTGCAGTGATGACCAACTAACTCTACCTTATATATGACTAAGTTTTTGGCACTAATAGATAATAGGACTTAGATATACCAATATTGGCTATGAATATGATATAGGGAGGGATGAGGTAACTAGGGCCAAAGGCACATCCAGCTATTCAAACTGCCTACAAGAGTAAACACAGGGGAAAACAAACACCAAACAATTGAAAACTTGAGAGATAGAGGAACAAATACTTTCATAGATTCATAAAATAATGAAATACATTCCCATCTATCATTCCTTTTGGGTTATGACCAATATTACAATTTAGTTTCAAACTTTAATGGTCAAACTTTGCATCTCAACTTGCTTCTCCTACTGCTATCTTCTTACTCAACCTTAAATATCTACCAAAGACCTCTTTAAATACATACACAACCATAATTTAGCATGTTAGAAATACAACCAAAATAAATTCTCATATTAAATACTAGAATTAGCCATAAGTTGGCTCTTAGAAAATACCTATCACTAAATTAAATGCAAAGGTCAACTTCAATAGAAAATTGCACATAGACAACTCGACGAACAAAATCCAACAAATGTTGTGACTCTGTGAACTTAGTAATACTCAAAAACCAAAGGAAACTTGGTAGCACTCAGTAGCCAAAGGAACTTAGCAATGCTTAGAAACTAAAGGAACTCATAAATGCTCAAAAACCAAAGGAACTCGACAACATTTAGCAACTAAAGGAACTCGATAACCATAGGATAACTTGGTAGCAACTGTGAACTCAGCAAAAATGGAAAGCTTGGCAATGTAAAACATTACAACTTGATAGTAACTAAGTAACTTGGTAAACATGTAGGATAGCCATGCAACCTAGGATGCTCCTACATCAAACAATTGTGGTTGAAAGAAATGATTCTCCTGAATCATTGAGATGTCAAAAATTGAGTTGAGTCTAACTCGGATTGTGAAATCCATATAGCATCTTCCATTGGTTTGTTCTTCTATTTTACAAAATATTCATAGTAATCTTTTCCTCGTGTGCTCTTACCAACTCTCTAATTCAATATATGTTCAACTTCTTCAATCTACTATTTAGGATAATCATTTTGCATAGAAACTTCATCATTTGGCTCATGATACTTGTATAAATTAGAAACATTTAATATAGGAGATATATCCATATCATTAGGAAACTCAATTTCATAAGCATTACCATTGTCAAACTTCCTCAAGATCTTACAAGGTCCAAAATTCTTCATCTTCAACTTGTTATATGTTCCAACAGGAAATCTTCCTTTCTTCAAATGAACCATCACCTCATCACCAACTTCAAAATTATGATATCCTCTAGACTTATCGGTATTCTCCTTGTACTTAAAATTACTTTGTTCCAACTTCAATTTCACTTCCTTATGGAAAGATTCCATAAAATGAGCAAACCCTTCTACTACATCACTTATCTTCTCTTCACCAGTAATATCCCTTAAATTTGATACTCCTCTAGGCTACATTCTAGTAACAATCTCAAAAGATGTCTTCCGATTCACAAAATTATTATATGCAAACTCAACTTGTGCTAATACCACTTCCCAATTATGTGATTCATTCCCAATTAAGCATCTCAACAAATTACCCAAGCTTCTATTCAAAACCTCTATATGTCCATCTATTTGTGGAGGGAAAGTAGAACTATACTTCAACTTGGTACCCATCATCTTCCACAAATTCTTCCAAAAATAACAAACAAACTTAATGTCTCTTTCAAAAATAATACTTTTGTGTAATCCATGCAATCTAACAATCTCTTTAAATAAAATATCAGCAACATTTTTAGCATCTGATGTCTTCTTACAAGGTATGAAATGAGCCATTTTAGAAAATATTTCCACAACAACAAATATATAATCATATCCCTTCATTGTTTTAGGAAATCCAAGAACAAAATCCATATATATGTCACTCCAAGGTTTCTCAAGAATAGAAATAGGTGTATACAAACTAGTATTCTAACTTACTCCTTTTGCAACTTGAAAAACTCCACAACTTTTCACAAACTCCCAAACATCCTTATACATCTAAGGCCAATAATATTTTTCCTTCAACAAATTCAATGTCTTATGAATTCCAAAATGTCCAACCAATCCACCATTATTCTTTTCCTTAATCAAATTTAGCCTCATAGAACTCCTAGGAATACACAATTAAATACCCTTAAAAACATACCTTCTTGAATTAAATACTCATCAAAATTAGTTTGTCTATCAAACTAGGTGCTCTACACTCTCTTCACACCTTAGAAATATCAGGATTAGTATTATACAACTCCTTCATCTCATCAAAACCAAGAACTTCAACCTTCATCTTGATCACAAAATGATATCTTCTACTAAATGCATCAGTAACTCTATTAGTGACTCCACTCTTATGCTTAATCAATTATGCAAGTACTCAACCCACTTCATGTGTCTTTGATTAAACTTATGTTGACTTCCCAAGTATTGTAAATCTTTATGATCAGTAAACAACACAAACTACAAGGAATCAAATAATGTCTCCACTTCTTCAATGCCTAGACAATAGCATAAAACTCTTGATCATACACAAAATACTTTCTTTTAGCATCATTCAACTTCTCACTAAATAAAGCAAAAGATTTACCTTTTTGACTCAATATAGCTCCTATTGCACTACCACTTGCACCACATTCAAATTGAAATACCTTATTGAAATCAAGAAAAGCTAATATAGGTAACTCAACAACCTTTTGTTTCAAAGTCTCAAAGTTGTTATCAACTCCATATGTTCACTTGAATTCATTTTTATCTCTTCTCATTGTCTCAGTCATAGCATTATAGATAGAACTGAAATTCCTTATAAATTTCTTGTAAAAACTAGCCAACATATGAAATGGTCTTACCTCACCCGCATTCTCAGGTGTAGTCCACTCCAAAATTTCTTTAACCTTTTCAAGATCCATCTTCAAACCATTAGCTAAAATCACAAATCCCAAATACACAATCTCCTCTTGCATAAAAGAACACTTCTTCAATTTAATCATCAATTTCTTCTATTTCAATCTCTGCAATACTTGTCTAATATGCTCAAGATGTTCTTCCTTAGTCTTAATAAATATCAAAATATATCCAAATAAAAAATCACAAACTTACCCAAGAATCTCTTGAGAACTTCATTCATTAACCTCATGAAAGTACTAAGTGCATTAGTCAAACCAAAAGGCATGACCAACCATTCGTACAAACCATCTTTTGTCTTATAAGTAGTCTTCCATTCATCACCTTCTTTGATTCTAATCTAATGATAGCCACTCTTCAAATTAATCTTGGTAAAATATTTTTCTCCACTTAAACAATCCATTATGTCATCCATCCTTGGCATAGGAAGCCTATATTTCACTATAATCTTGCTAATAGCTCTGGAATTAGTACACATTCTTCATTTTCAATTCTTCTTAGGTTCTAATATGGTAGCTATAGCACATAGTCTCAAACTTTCTTTGATCAAACCTTTCTCCAATAACTCATGCACTTGTCTATTAAGTTCTTCATTCTCTGTAGGTGTCAATCTATATGGTACTTTATTTGGAAAACTAGCTCTAGGAATCATATCCATACAATGACTTATACTTATTATTAGAGGTGAACCATTAGGTGTATCATCTACAATGATATCTTTATACCCATTCAAAAATTATATAATTTCTACTGGCAATCAGGTCAATACTACCAGTTTTTGTTGTCACTCGGTGAACTTCTGTCACTCAGTCACTAGTATCTGGTACTCGGTTAGCACTATTTCTTGATACTCAAATGTTGCTAGTAAAAATTAGTCTCCTAGGGATTATAGAAGAAAAAATTTGATTCTTCTTCATTTCCTTTTCAAATTTCTATCCATTAACCATTCAAATTCTCACAGTAGTACACTTAACCTCATCTAAACTTTCAATCAAAGGTAGCAATATTTTCTTTTTCCCATTCACCCAAAGATTATATTTATTCAATCTTCCATCATGTATAGAATATCTATCATATTTCCAAGGTCTACCCAAAAAAATATGACAATAATCAATAGGCATAATATCAAATAGAACTTCATCAAAACAATGTCCAATCTTGAACTTCATAATACATTGCTCACTTACCAATATCTTATGCTCATCTTTGATCCATGAAACATGATAAGGTTTAGGATGCTCCAACCTCTGCAACCAAATCTTTGTAGCCAAATTTTTTGATGCCAAATTTGTAGAAATTCCACTATCAATGATCACCTTGCAACATTTTCCAGTCATCTTACATATGGTTTTGTAAAGATTTCTCCTTAGGACAAGTTCCTCATCACTTCCCTTATTACATAAGGTTCTTCTCACCATTAAATTTTCTCCAGCCTTAGGTCCACTTAGTGAACTCTTAGTGTCTCCTTATACCACAACATTTATGTTACCTTTCCCACTTTCTAAAGATCTACACTCAAGAGATCTATGTCCCTCTTTACCACATCTAAAACAATTACCATGAAAACCACCTCTAGAATAAGAATTACCTCTTCCTTGGTAAGAACTAGTACCTCCTCCATAGGAATCACCACCAATCCACTTGGTCTTGCTATTATCTTCATTCTTCCATTTAGATTTTCCCTTATCTTGCACAGAACTATCAAATCTACCAAATTCTCCATAAGATCTACCTCTACCTCTCTAGAATCTACCACCTCTACATGTTTGTCTTTGTTCATGTTTCTTTGTCAAGATCTCCTCATCTATCAAACAATATTGATATTCTTCCTCGACACTTTCTAATTTCACAAAACTTATCTCATCTTGAATTCTAGATCTTAATCCATTTATGTACCTTGCAATTTTCTCAAGATCATCATCCACATGTCTAGATTTGATGTCCAATCTATAGAATTCCTTAGTATACTCCTTCATAGTCATGTCTCTTTATCTAAAATTTTGCATCTTTCTCAACAAGCTAACTCGGTAACCAATAGGAAGGAACTTTTTCTTTTCCTTGTTCACCATTGTCAGCCAAGTCTTGATCTTCTCCTTTCCTCTCCCTTGTCTATTAGTTTGCAAATGCTCCCACCATAGTGAGGCATATCCTTTCAAATTTGTAGTTGTAATATTTACCATCCTATTATGAGGAATGTTTTCATAGTCAAAGAACTTCTTTATTTCAGAGATCCAATCCATCATAGCACTAGTATCCAATTTTCCATTATAAGGAACAACTTCTGCAATAAGCTTTGAATTTTTCCTAGAAAACACTGTCAACAACCTTGCCTCATTTTGATCTTCTTCAAGCTCTAGATTAGGGTTTGGTGTTGTTGCTTCATCATCACTCACATCATCAAGATGTTCTTCTCTCCTATGGGCTATCTTTATAGCATCTAATATGGCTACAATTTGTCTCAATGTATCTAGCACTATATTATCAACATTTCTCTACCTCGAACCATCTTGACAATTGGGTTCCTGCAAGATCATAACCCTTTGCATGTTATAGGTCAAATCTATACATCTACAACCCTATAAACCAAATCAACTTAGGGTTCTACACAATCCAATCTCCACAAGGATGAACCTCTACTCTAATACCACTTGATGCATGGAGGGATGAGATAACAAGGGCCAAAGGTACACCCAGTTATTCAAAGCACTTGCGAGAGTAAACACAGTGGAAAAAAACACCAAATAGTAGAAAAATTGGGAGATAGAAGAAAAAATGCCTTCATAGATTCACTAAGGCCTTCTAGGTTATAGCCAACATTACAATTCAATTTCAAACTTTAATGATCAAACTTTACATCTTAGCTTGCTTCTCTTACTCTAACCTAAATCTCTACCAAAGACCTCTTTGAATACATGCATGGCCACAAGTTGGAAACTTGAAAATACAACAAAAATAAATTCTCATATTAAATGCTAGGATAAGCCACAAGTTGGCTCTCAACAAATACCTATCACTAAATTAAATGCAAAGGTTAGCTTCAATGGGAAACCACACACAGACAACTCGATGAACAAGGAATCCAACAAATTATGCAACTCAAAAAACTCATCAATACTTGGCAACCAAAGGAAACTTGAAAACACTTAGCAACCCAAGGAACTTGGCAACCAAAGGAACTTGGCAACACTCGAGAACCAAAAGAACTAAACAACCATAGGATAACTCGATAGCAACTATGAACTCAGAAAACATAAAAAGCTCAAAAATGTAAGATATTGCAACTCAATAGTAAATAAGTAACTTGGTAAACATGGAGGATAGCAATGCAACCTAGGGTGCTCCTAGATTAGAATATCATCAATATTTTCTGTACCTATTCCTTTATAGTCTTCATCATTGGGTTTATATACTCGGTCTCTATAATTTTTTCTCTTGTGATCAACCTTATTACAATGAGAATATGTCATGCCAAAAATCTTCCAAGTACCTATACTTCCTCTCATGTGTATTTCCCTATAATTTTCTTCAATGTGACCATATCTTCCACAAGTTGTGCATGTTGTAATCCTAGTTTATTGTATTTCCATATTGATTGTTACCTAGTTATACATTTTCTATGACTTGCATACTCTTGTGATTTGT
>CM053784.1:60363326-60493326 GCA_028749045.1 Cupressus sempervirens | reverse complement strand
ATCTAACATTGGTGACCTGTGTGTAACGAATCAAGCACCACCATTCATATGGGTTATCTATACTAACATTTCATCATATATTTTGTAGGAAAACTTTGCACCCTTCAAAGTGACCCATGAGTGCACCAAGATAATGCATGGGGATTTCATCAACATCTACTAGTACATTTAAGATCTTTGTACTTTCCTATCTTCATAGTTATCGAGTTTGGACTACCATGATATTCATGTTGATGTCACTATGGTTCACCAATAGATGGGCATGATTAACTTCAATGTAGATATCCAAACTAATTTGAACTTGGGAGGAGTTTTTCAAGCCATTTTGAACATAATTTGAAATGTTCCTCTAAAATAATAAGTTGTGAGTTGAACTCTGAATTGATGAACCAAGATGAATCAAAATAATCCATTGAGCTTGTGTGAGAAAATTAAGCCACTTTAAACTTCTTCAAACATTTCTCAAAGAGGTTCAAGACCCTAAACTAAAAATTTAATTACCAGGGTCTATATGGGTACCATCACATGCTTAATAAAAATGATCTATATCCAAATCAAAATTACTTTCTCCAAGGACTCACCCTGGCTAGAGTATCCAATGAAAGCGGGTGAAGAGGAAGGAATCCCTAGAAGGGAAATCAAAAATCATAACTTCAATTTGTATAAACATGGTAAGTTTTATAATAATTTTCAAGAAAACATCCAAGTAAGCTCGTGTTTATCCAATATGTACCATTTTATCAAGTTGAGCAGTGGTGATTGGTTATTAGAAACCCGTCTAAATCCTTGGCTAAGGTTGTTTAGAGGCATGCTTCATTATTTTTTATCACAAGATGTCAGTGGTGCCAATTAATCACATTGGTATGCTTGGATGGCTAGACTATGATGCCTCAAGCCTAACCCTAGGGTAGGGAAATATTTTCTTGTTAAAAGATTGTGTGGGGATTTATAAGGTCCATGGTTGGGAGGTTAAAGCTATGCCAATGCTTCTCCTCTTTCCAAAAAGTTGAGGCTTGAACAACTTTTTCAGATAACTTAGTTTGATTTAGTATGTTTTTCTTTTCTCAATTTTATCTTGCAAGTTCATTTATCATAATTATTATATAATTCATGGAATATGTGGAATGATTTAGTTCCTTTTGAACAATTATAGATATTAGTTAGTTAGTTATTTTAGTTTTGAAAGAATATTTCATTTTACATGAAATGGATTGTAAGGTGTAAGAGATGTTTACTTTGGTAATGTAATGAAACTCAGGTGTAGAAACAACTTCCTACTCTAATCTCTTAATGATATAGGCAAAGGATGAATAACTAGGGCCAAAGGCTCACCCAGCTATCCAAACCACCTTGCAAGAGTTAACATAACGGAAGCAAACACAAAGAATAGAAACCAAAGGAGGAAGAAGAGTGAAATACTTTTATTGATTCATCAAAATATCTTCATACATGCCTAGCTATAAGGCCTTTTGGGTTACAACTAATTACAAATACATTCACATTGAAAATCCAACTACAAATTTGCACTTTCAGTTCTACTCCCCCAGGATTCCTCTTCCAAAAACTTGCCTAACTCTAAGCCTAAACACTATATATATACTTTCCAAAATGGCTTACAGATCATTCTAGAACATTACATAAGAGGAAGACCGAACCAAAAATAGTCTAGACACATCCCAAGAAATGATCTTAACATAAATGTCATGATTACAATAAATCCCACAAGTTGGCTCACAGAAATCACGTCCAAATGATGGTGACACTCGGCATACATTAGGTAACTCAGCATATGAAGAGTCACTCGGCATACACTGGGTAACTCGACACATAAAGAAATTGGTATAGTAACTTGGCACATGAAGGAATTGCTAGTCACATGAAGGAATTGCTAGGCACATGAAGGATTTGCTAGGCACCAACTTGCAAAATGAAAAAAAAAATGAGCAGGATAACAAGGCAACCTGGGATGCTCCTACATCACTTAAGGAAAGTATTGTACAAATTCTATTTAAATACTTACAATTTTGGATTTGATATTATGTAAAAAAAAATATTACAACCAACCATGAATACAAAAAAAGATAAAGAAATAATAAAACATAAACACAAAGATATGCTAGTGGGAAAAAACCTTTCGATAAACAACCCCACCCCTCCAAAACCTGCATAATGTATTATCTTCAACTCAAAGGTTACAACACACTTCTAGTGCAAGCTCTTTTAGTACATGGAAGACTTATCTAGTAGCAACCAACAATACACTACTCACACACACACACACACACACATCTATAACCCTCAAAGTGCTTGTCTAATGTGCTTTCCATTATTAGGGCATCTTCCAAAGATAGCTCTTATGTATCATAGGAATACGCCATAATCATTTCATTCATGATTTCATTACACACAATTAAATCTTCCAAAGATAGCTCTTGGGCATCATAGAAATATGTCATAACCATTTTTAGTCATGATCTCCTTACACACAATTAAATATTCCAATGATAGTTCTTATGCATCATAGAAATCTATTGTTGGAGTTGAGGAAAGCCAACTCTAAAGATACCCAAGATCACCTACATGCGAAACTTGTCAAAGAGAAGCCAAAGAGAGGAAGAGCATGGAGCAAAGGAAAAATCATAAACAGACATCAAAGACCACAAGATATTGAAACACAATGAAAATGTATTTACAATGAGAAGTGATAATGTGATACAATGAGGGAGCCCGAATATAAAGAGCTCCAAGAATCTTCTAAAACAAGCTAGAAGATGCTAGGAGATAAGTGTGACAACTAAGCATGCATCCATTTGAGGTGGAAAGTCCTCGAACAATGTGAGATGATAAGTATGACTTAGGAGAGAACAAACTCCCGTATTGTCAACAACTTATAACTAACTCCTAGGCTACAACTAATAAATAAATGCATTTATCTAAGTAAGCTTAAGTAAATATAATAAATAATTAGTAAATTAATTATTTACTCTAACACCCCCCCTTAAGTGCAACTTAGGGAAATGTCTTAAGATCACAAAACTAAGTTGAATGCAGAATGGGTCCCAGTAACGAGGCCATTTTAGGTACCCATGAACAATGCAAGAAAATGCAACCTCTATAAAATAGGGAAAGAGAGAAAACCACGTGGGAAAAACCCTCCCCAAAATAGAGGTAACCTAGTGAAGAACTAAAGAAGTCTCCAACTAGGGAAATGTTCCCTAAAACAAGAACAAGGAGTGATCATGAAGAAGCATCACTGAAGCATGAAGAAGCCACAATTCTATCAACAAGATAGAAAAATACTGATCTGAAGAACCTCCGTGGAAGAAGAAGGCACGAACTGAGCATGTCTATATGGTAGATGATCCATCTCACCGAAATGCATAGGTAGTCAGCCACAGCAATCACCTTGTACATAGAATCAACCACTGAATACATAGTTCACACTAACAAACCATCAAACCAAGGATGTATTAGAACAATAGCATAACCCCCCCTTAATGCAGATGGGGTGTGATAACAGGCAACTAAGAAGGTGGGCCAAAGTCTCCTGCAGATGAACCAAGAACAATGAGAGAGGGAAAAAGGTACAAAACACCCATAAAGACATAGTCAAACTAACTCTACATAAAGCTAATGTCATGGAAGGGACACTCACTTGACAAAGAGAGAATGCCTAAAATAGTAAACAACTATCCCCCCCATGGTGCTTTATGAAAATAGTGCATGTACAATTGACTCAAAACAACGTTCATGACTCCCAGAATGCAAAAGTGGCACTTTATCTCAGTGTGATACATAAAAGTGCTTCAAAAATGATAGCTACAATGATCAAAACTAAAAACAAGCTGCAAAAAAAAAAAGTACAACCTAAAACAAGAGAAACCATGCCAGGAAAATGATCCTCGAGCCTAAAATACTCAAGATATCCACCATATAGCTAAAATGCCAAAACTATGATAGAAAGAGCATGGGCCAAAATCTAAGAAAAAGGACTACATTTTTTAAAAGTACACAGAACCACCTTTCCAAAAATATAAAGTTTTCAAAAAATAGGCATGGGACGCAAAAGATATGCATGCCGGAGTCAAAAATAGAACTTCAGACTTTGACTAAAAAAATAGGAAATAAAAAAGCATCAAAACCTAAAAATACCTTTAGCAAAGTCTCCATCTCAGAACCAGCTTTTTGCTACTTCTTTTGGATTGGAAAGATACCTCTGTATGCTCAAGTTATGGCCAAAAAACCAAAGGGAGGTCCAAAAGTGACCTTGGAGATGTGCAAGCAAGGTCTGATGACATCATGCTAACATCATGCTTATGTCAGAAAACCATTGCAAAAAAATTGATGACCACATCAGTCATCACATAAAAAAGAGATGCCATGTTGCACACCACGTGGCAAAAAAGGTGACATGGCAGGGGCCACGTGGAAAACCTGCCACGTGTCACACTCACTGTGGCTATTGTTGCAGATGTGATCTATCATACCTGCTGACTGGGTGGGCTGAACTATCATTGACACTACTATCTGGACCAACCTACAATAGACATGTGTCCATGGCCAAAGCAGAGTGGGAGTAGAGGTTAGAGAAGAGCAGAGAGCAGACACCAGCGGAGGCCACGCTGGAGGAGCTATGCCCGGGTGGCCCATAGGCAATGGCCGAGCTGCAGCATCTCTGAGGTGGTGCTACTAGAGGCAGTAGCTGGTGAGCTCCATGGTGGCAATGAGGCAGTGGCTGCCTAGTGGTGCACCCTGCAAAAAAAAAAAAAAAAAAATTAAAATCATCGTGCGTCCGTACAATTCGTACGGAAAGCCCTCCGAAAAAAATTGCCTCCCAAAGCTCTGTCTCCAAAATTGAAAAGCTTTATACGAATCCTGACTGAAAATGACCTTCTTGATCCAATGTTGATGTTTGTTTGGCCCCACTATGCTCCAAAAAAAATTTGATCCCTTGATTTGAAGAAAAAATGCACAAACAAACTAGGGTTTGTGACTTCAAATCATAGCTTCAAAAATCCTTCAACCAAGAAGCAGTAGGAAGGCTCTGATACCATGTTGGAGTTGAAGAAAGCCAACTCTGAAGATGCCCAAGATCACCTACATGTGAAGCCTGTCAAAGAGAAGTCAAGGAGAGGAAGAGCATGGAGCAGAGGAAAAACCCTAAATGAACATGAGAGACCACAAGATATTGAAACACAATGAAAATATATTTACAATGAGAAGTGATAATGCGATACAATGAGGGAGCCCAAATATAAAGAGCTCCAAGAATCTTCTAGAACAAGCTAGAAGATGCTAGGAGATAAGTGTAACAACTAAGCATACATCCACTTGAGGTGGAAAGTTCTCAAACAATGTGAGAGGATAAGTATGACTTAGGAGAGAACAAACTCTCGTATTGTCAACAACTTATAACTAACTCCTCGACTACAACTAATAAATAAATGCATTTACCTAAGTAAGCTTAAGTAAATAGAATAAATAATTAGTAAATTAATTATTTACTCTAACATCTATCATAGGAATTCATCCTAGGAATCCATAATAGGAATCTATCATAGGAATTCATCACTGGAATCATTTATAATTCAAGATGCTGACACATGAAAGTGGAGTGACACATCTACATGCCAACTAGACATGTACACTTACACTTAATTACATTATTTTCAAAAACTACATTTACAAAACAAATAATAAGAATAGGAATTATCCAAGGTTGAGACATCTTATTCCTAACAGATAATATGGTTATGTAATTTACTTTTCCTAATTATCTTACATTGTTTTGGATTTCTATTTCAAGATATGAAAATTTGAATTTAGTATCTAATTAGTCAATCTAGTAATTTGGTATGTTACTAATGGTATCTAAGTACTGGGATCAACAGTGATCCTTGAGCACATCACTAGAAAATTAGTAAACCTACAATTTTCTTTAGATTTAAATTTAATACGATGTATACATGAAAGACTCCTTTTAGGGAGGTGAGGCATCCCATATTTCCCTACTTGATTAAGAGCATGCCAAACTAGGATTACTCCTATTGTTCCATGCCTCGGGACAAATAAACCTCAAAAAAAGCTCTGTAATGAATGAAGAAGGAAAGGGTCAGATGGTCTCCTACAAGGAAGGCAACTTATAGAGATAAACTCATCAAAGCTTGGAATGTCTGATAGACTAACCCCCTTGTGCTCTTTGATAAAACTTGGCTAGTGCGAGATATGCACATAATCAAAACTTAACAAAATATTTCAAAATAGGGAATTGAAATATTCAAAATTATATTATAAAACCCTCATAAGAGGGAATTTTGTAAATGAAACTTTCTACACTTGTAGACAAGGAAATAAAGGAATCAAACAAAATTATGGTCTTGTGTGATTCTCTTTTAAGTAGAGTATGAACAAGAAATTTACTTATACATTGTATGTAATTTTTTTTCATGCCAACTAAAATATGAAACATGAACATTAATGGAAATATTGCAGACATGCAAATAATCTACCCTTTCCCTCAAATCTATTGTTTAAGGTTTTTCAAGATACACAAAGAAAGCTAGAAAGTATGTAAAAGAAATGAAATGGTTTTGAAGCCTAGATTGGGCAAGGTGAAGAGGAGATGCAACCTTCACCTCCTCCTAGAACTAAATAGGAAAATTCTAAACATAGTGAAAGGAATAGTCAAGCCACACTCACACAAATTGAGAATCAAAAGAAATTTGAAATAGTTAATAACTTATCCTCAGATATCAAAAAGACCAAACCTTCTAAGTTTTATGGCTCTAAATCTAGAGAGGATGCAGAAGCATGGTTGAGTAAAATGGAACAATATTTTGAGATTATGATTTCTTGGAAACCTCAAATGTAGTTTGGAGAATATACCATTTTTCAAGGGAAGCTTCTACTTGGTGGGGAAATACCAAAGTTGAATTGAATTAAAGACAACTAAAATTACCTAGGAAAAGTCTGTAGTCATCTTTAAGAACCATTGGTTTACCCAAACCTTCTATGACCAAAAGCTATTGGACTTCTAGAACCTTAAGCAAGAGGATATGGTTCTACACAAACATTGGGAAAAAATCCCATGCCTACTAAAGTACGTACCTCTGTATCAACAAGATAAGAATCTGAAGATAGAAAATTTATCATGGGACTAAATAATAGGATCAAAGGAGAATTTGATGTTCTCACTCCTTGAACCATGGAAGAATACCTAGAAAATGTTGTTTGATAATAAAATAAAATAGAAAAAAATGATTCTATTTGACATAATAAATGGGAAACAAGTTGGAATTCAGAAGGGACAAATTCCATATCCCACAATAAATAATTCAAGGACTACAAACCCAAAAAATTGAAGGCAAGAGGAAATGGTATAAAAGACCTTCAAAGTGACCCCAATACAAATAAGAATGGTAAAGTCAATGAAAAGAAAGAACTACCAACAAGATACTACAATTTTGGTGGTGATCATTATGCTAACAAATGTCTTGGTAAGGAAAACATGAACTAGCCACCTTGACCACCACTACCACTAGAGTAGCATGTCTACCTACAAAGGATACATGCAACACCAAACAACGAGTAGGAAAAATGGCAGCTAGGTCTAGTAGAAACTCTAACTAAGATCTGTGAAAATCATGTTTCCATATTAATAGATACCGGAGCCACATAAGTTTTATATCTACAAAACTATTAAGTATATTTCCCAAGAGGTCTAATTACATGGAAAAACCATGGACAGTTGAGTATGCAAACTAGTCAAGGTCTAAGGTAGAGCATTGTCTATTTGAGGAACTAGTTGACTTTCCAAAATTCTCTATAGAATTATACTTGTATGTAGCACATCCTGGGTCCTATGATATCATTGTAGGCATCAATTGGCATAGTGAACACAAGGCCAAGGTTTATTGTCTTACCAAAATAGTATAATTTTTGGATGACCAAGGTAACCCTATAAATATTGAGGGAGTTTTGCAGTAAATCAAACCATACCAGATATCTATCATGTAGCTCAAGAAATATGGAAGAAAAGTTGCGAGATTTTTGCAATTAAGATTGAAGACTTGATAGAACCTATAGATACTACTTATTGTGATGACTACATATTTGAATATAGAAAAATTAGAGAAAAAATAAGGAAATCCTTCTAGGAGAAGTACCCATACCTCAAAAAGTTTTTGGATGTGTTTCCAAATGAACTTCCAAGATTATGCCCATCTAGAGTGTTTGATTTTACCATGGACTTGATAACTAGGGTAGAACCTATATCCCAAGCTCCTTATCAAATGACTACCATAGAGTTGGTGGAATTATGTCATGTCCCCTTTTCAAATAATTAAAAAAGAAAATCTTTGCTAAGGCAGGCAGGCCCAAGAAAGTGAAGTTTCGAAAAAAGGGGGTTAATCTTTGGAAACCGTTGGACTAATAAATGAAAATTATTATTAAAATAAGTTTCATTAACCTCTCTTGGATGTGAGTTACAGTTATGCCCTCTTTTAAGGGGTTTGGAAACATTTTGGGCTCATTCCAGAACTTGATTTTTGCTCATTCTTTGTTATTCTTCAGAGGCTGCCAAACCTGTGGAGAAGGAGACCCAAGAACGGGAGTTTGCAGGTTTCCAGGGAGACCCAAGAACAGGATTTTTCAAGTTTCTAGGAAGGCTAAGGACAGGAGTTTGAAGCCATTCCATGTGCATGCTCATACAGAGTTTGCCTTTGTGCTGAACAGTGTAGATTTGTGGGTTTTTGGGTGTGGTTTTTGCATGAGTTTGGTGTTTTCAGTTGAGCATTTCATATCAGTTTTGGTTGCTGCTGTATTTCAGACTTTAAGCTGTTAAAATATATTTGAATATATGTATTGGGACGTGATTAAACTTCTGAGATAGTTTATTAGTGTTTTTGTGGTGTTTTCGGGCATTTTTGTGTTAATTTCGGGAGCCCGATGAGCATAGTTTTTGTCCTACATTTGTGAGCTGTTTTGTAAAGGCTATATAGATCTAGAAATGACATTTTATAGGCTGTTATGCTGCTCAAATTTCTGTAAAAATTTCTACTTTCAGATTTATTAATAACAGGTGAAGCTGTGAAGCTTTTTGGCACTATTTTCGACATACCCGATTTGGGGTTTCTTAAGAAATTTGGTGGATCTTTGTGATATTAGTTGTTTGATCTTAAAGATCTAATTAAAGGTTGGAAATATCATACAAAATCAGAAAAGGGACATTTCAAATTACAAATAGAGTTACGAGATATGTTAGATAATAAACTTATTTCACCTTGAGGGGCCTCGGTATTGTTTGTCACAGAGAAGGCTGGGACTATGAGACTATGTATAGACTATAAGATACTCAATAAGGTAACCATAAAAAATTAGTACCCACTTCCTAGAATTGATAATATGTTTGACCAAATGAAAGGTGGTATAATATTCTCAAAAATTGACCTAAGGTTAGGGTATCATCAACTCTGTATTAAAGATGAAGACATTCACAAGACTGCGCTCAGAACTAGATATGGGCATTATGAGTTTATGATACTACCCTTTGGGCTAATGAATGCTTTGATAGCATTCATCAACCTAATGAATAGTATTTTTCAATATTGTTTGGATAAGTTTGTATTGGCCTTTATAGATGATATTTTTATTTACTCAAAAAATGAAAGAGAACATCAAGAGCATTTAGAAAAAGTTCTACAAAGGTTGAGATAACATAAGCTATATAGGTAGTTCTCCAAGTGTGTCTTTTATCAAAAATAAATCCAATATATAGGACACATTATATTGGATCAAAGGATAGTTGTGGATCCTTCAAAAAGTAAAGTGATCAAGGAATGACCCATACCTAGGAATGTGATAGAAGTCAGAAGTTTCATGGGGTTAGCAGGACTCTACAAGAAGTTTGTTAGAGATTTTTCCAAGATAACTTACCTAATCACATCATTTCAAAGGATTGAGAAATGTCAGGTAGTCTTTAAGTATCTAAATGAGAAGTTAGTTAGTACACCAATCCTTAGAGTACTAAATCCCCAAAAGGAATCTGTGGTAATAATGGATGCATTTGAGGAGGGATTAGGAGGTGTACTGATGCAAGAGGATCAATTTGTTGCATATGAGTCAAGTAAACTAAAAAACTATGAGAAAAACTATGCCCCACATGATCTCAAATTAGTCGCCATTGTGCATGCCCTCCAAATGTGGAGGTACTACTTGATAGGGAAAACTTTTGAACTTTGATTAGATCACCATGACCTCAAGTAAATTTTCACTTAACCCAACCTTAATGCCAAACAAAGGAGATGGTTTAAATTTCTAGCATATTATGACTTTGACATTAGCTACAGTAAGGGCAAAGAGAATAAGGTAGTAGATTCCTTAAGCTAATGGAGGTATGTTTTCACTATGGTCATCATAGATATTATATTAAAGGGTCAAGTATTAAAAAAATTAAAGAAGGATGACTTCTATGTAGAGATTAGTCATGCACTTCTCAAAGACCCACAAGACCCCAGATACAAAGACTTCAATATAGAAGAAGGGGACTATTGAGGTATGGTGGTAGGATTTACATGTTGGAAGAATGGATGTTGATGATATTACTATGGGGGAGTATTGTAGATATGTTATCATGATGATATGTTACATTCATGACTAAGTATGTCATTGATGTCAACATAGTAGTTTTCTATGGTATCAAATAGAAGAATAGCAAAAAGATCAAGTTGGTACAAACTACTAGTCGAGTATTATCACTATCTTAGGTTATGGGAGATACGTCTAAGTATTTAGTATGTGAAATTAATGTCAAATGAAGAAATGTTAAGTATAGAATAATTTATGTAAGTTTTGGTGATGTTTATTCTAAGATAGAGTTTACAAAGGCATGTTCTAGTAAACTTGTTATATCTCTTAATAGAATTGTTATTTTGAGAATCAAGGTTGAGGATGTGAATAATACATATTGATGATGATGTGGCTAATTTTTCTTGTCATAATATTACATGTATGGAAATATATTCAAGTTGTAAGGAAAAAGATTAATGTTATCACTAAGTGTAACATGTTCTTAATGTGGTCCTATAATAATTAATTGAGAAGGTATAACAGCCAACTCAAGGAATTGTTTTATGGATTTGGTATAAAGGAAGGAAATTTTCCTTTATCATGGAGTGTGAATATGACATGGAGAAGTGATTGTAAGCAACAAAAAGAGCAAAATGAAAAGTTGACCAAAGTAGAGCGAAAGTGAAGGAAACTTCATTGTCGAGGCTTTGTTGTGTGATCTGAGGTTTGATATTTGGATTCAAGATTCATGACCTAGTCTACAAAGTCTAATAGTGATTGGTTTGGTTGATAAAATAGAGGAAAGAGGAACTTAATAGTAAATTACTTGTTTGGGTAGTGAGCTCTTCTTGTCATTGAAATTGCATGTTTGGACAGTAAGCTCTTCTTTCATACATTGTACTACAACTCCTAATAGGGTTGGAATCTCCTAACATGGATTCAAAGTCCCTAATAGGGACTCATATGCACTAAATTTTCTAATAGAATCCTAATAGGGTCCATCCTCTAACAAGGAATATTTATATTAGTGCATCATCTTGTGATCATCATTCCCACCGAGGTTTTCCCTTAGATCAAGGGTTTCCCTAGTTAACATATCTAGTGTAGTTGTCTATGTGCATCTTGTTATGGTTGTTTTTTACTTTGGTTGAATAGATAAGATTGTTTAAGATTGATAAATGTTTTAATTGTTGGATCCCCACCACCCCCTCTCAGTTATCTCGACGAACTATTATTTCTTACAATTAGTATCAAAGCATCAGGTCCTTGAAGATAAAGTTTAATAACTTTGAGAGATCCATGGTTAGCATGTTCAAGAAAGATAGTCCTACATTTGACAGAGGAAATTTTGACACCTAGATGGTGAAAATTCTTGGTGAGTTATCAGATTTGTGTAAAGAGAAGAGTATTGAGTTTTTAGAACTAGAATCCTTTTATTGTAAACAAAAGAGCACAAGCAAAGATAGATCCAGATCAAAAGAAGACATAAAGATAAAGGAAAGTATTGATCTACTTAAAAAGAGAGAACCAAAAGGTATGAAAATTTTTGTTTGTTCGACATGTAAGTAATTTGGTCATTTTTTGAGTAGATGTCCTAAGAGATTAAGAAAAGCTAGAAAGAGCTTACTTTTTGATAAAGTTGAAGAATTTAGAGAAAGTATGGAAAGATCCTTGAAAGACTGTGATAATAAGTTTGAATTGGTTAATGAACAACAAGTATTAGAAGAAATAGTTTTGGACACTATTATGGAAAGCACAATGTGAGAGTTGATAAGAAATTTAGGATACAAGAAAATGGTTGATTACAATTCAGATGATGATGTTGTTACTAAACCAAGGAATGATGAAGTATTTCTTGAGATTAAAAATGATTTTCAAAATAAAGGAGAGCCAAGGTAGGAACAAAGCTCAGAACCTTTAGTAGAGCCAAGTGTTGAGATAACAACTCCTAATTCAAGAAATAATATGAAAAAAAATCACCCACCTGAGTAGATATTCATAAGCAAAGATAAAGGTATGATGACAAGAAGTAGAGTCAATGAAGAACTGTGTTTAATATCTCAAGTTGAACCTAAGAATGTGGATGAAACATGTAAAGATGATCATTGGAAGCAAGCTATGAAAGAGGAATTGGATTAGATAGTAAAGAGTGAGACATGGGAATTGATCCCAACACTAGTAGACAAGAATGTTATAGGAACTAATTGGGTATTCAAAACCAAGATGAATAAACAAGGAGAAGTTGTAAGGAACAAGAGAAGATTGGTATGTAAAGGTTATTCACAGCAAGAAGGGATAGACTATAATCAGACCTATGCTCATATGGAAAGAATAGAAGCAATAAGGTTATTCTTAGCATATGCAACATATAAGAAATTCAACATGTATCAAATGGATGTCAAGTTAGCATTTTTTAATGAGGAACTTGAAGAAGAAGTGTACATAGAGTAGCTTGAACTTTTTCCTTCAATAGATGACAAGGACATAGTACACAGACTAAAGAAAGCATTGTATGGCTTGAAGCAAGCACCCAAAACCTGGTATGCAAGGTTGGACAAGCATTTGACAAAGCTTGGATATAGAAAAGGTATGGCAGATAGTAATCTCTATTGGAAGGAAATTTCTGATGGATTGATGATCTTGGTAATATTTTTTAATGATATCATATTTGGAGGAAATGATGATAAAAGTGAAAAGTTTGTAGAAGATATGAAGAAGAAATTTCAAATGAGTATGATAGGAGAAATGAAATATTTTCTAGGATTACAGATTGTACAGAATAAAGAAGGAATCTTTATTTCTCAAACTAATTTATGAAGGATTTACTAAAGAGGTTTGGTTTGGAAACATTTAAACCTATTGGAAAACCTATGGTAACTAGATACAAGTTATCTACGAAGGATGAGACACCTACTATTGAGCAAAAGAAGTACAAATTTATGATTGGAGGATTGCAATATCTAACTCACACAAGGTCGAATATACAAAATGTAGTTGGAATTGTTGCAAGATTCCAAGTTGATCCCAGAGAAGCACATTATGCAATAGTCAAAAGGATATTTAGATATTTAATAGGAACACTAGAGTTTGGATTGTGGTATGATAGATCTAATGATTTTACTCTAAGTATTTATATTTATGTTGATTGGGCAGTCAATATGGATGACAAAAAGAGCACCAGTGGTGAAGCCTTCTATCTTGGAGGAAGATTGTTTTCTTGGTTAAGCAAAAAGTAGGATTGTACCTCACAAAGTAAGAAAAATATGTCACAGTAACAAACAATTGAAATCAAGTTGTTCAAATGAAGTAGAGGTTGAAGGATATAAGGATAGAAATCAATGAATGTATTGTCATACATTGTGACAATGCAAGCACAGTAAATATTTCTAAGAATTTATTAGAAATGTTTTTACAATAACTAAGGGGGAGGGGGGGTGAATTAGTTATTCAAGGTCTAAATGTCCAATTCAAACTTTTTCATTAAGTGTACTGAGCTCATTCAATCATTCATTCATCCAAACTTTAACTTCCATATTCAGCAAGTTACTGTAAATCAACATGCAAGTGTAGTACACAAAGAATCAACACATAACACAGTGATTTATATCAAAAACTAATTTGGAAAAAACCACCAGTAACATGCTACTCCATTCTCGCTCTTCTAAAGTGATGCCCTATGAAAGGTCTGCCCTGTTAAAGGCTTACAACACACGATTAAATGTGGCCTTGTTAGAGGATTTATCTACCTTGTTAGAAGTGGACCTAGTTAGAGGACTTTAGAACATTCACTTGGAATGCCACCCTGTTAAAGGATTTGCAAATGGTTGTTAAACCAACCTAAGTCCATAGGATTTTAATATCTAATACAATTTCTAGATAGTATTAGAAAGTCTTTGACCTAATTATGACATACAACTTAACTTGCAAATTTTAGATCACTCTTTAAATCTTCACATTTGTCTAACTTTTAGTCTTTGCGACTCTGGAAGCTTGCCCTCCTTTCAAGCTTTGTCTCCTTGAGTCTTCATGCTCAATGTACCAGTGCAATCATCTCTCTTTGACCACTTATCAAAGTAGAGCCTCTATGATCTGTTCTTCCTTCTCCTAGATGTCTTCTCCTTGACACCCTTCTAACCACTTTGCAATTTGTCACTATAGTAGCTCTTGCTTCTTGGTCTATGACTCCTTAAATAGAATTCTTGGAGTTCCTTTCCTGCTTAATTCTTCCATCCTTTAATTTCAATTCGTATGGATTAGGTAGGATTCATTAAATCTAACCAATTTCATGTTTCCTCTAGAAACTTCTTGAATAATCCTTTTGAATTTGCTCAAAAATAGTTTACATAAAATTATCTACCACCAACTCATCATCCTTGTCCTCCAACTAGTTCACAAAATTCATGGTAACAACTTTGTTGGCTTAGATTTGACAAATCTTTAACATTTCCAATAATGCAGTAGGTCGGCACTATTGAAATACTGATGCTCAGCACATAGTGTGTTACTCATCATCAACTACATTTTACTAATGCTCAGAACCTGAAGTTTACTTGGCACCTATTAAGATTTTCTAATGCTTAGCCCTTGAAGTTCACTCAGAACCTATTAAGATTTTCTAATGCTTGGCACCTGTTACTTTGCTCAGTACTTGAACTTCACTCGGCACCTAAAGTTCACTAGGCACACATTGGATTTTTTATTTGCTCGACTCCAACTAAAAATTTTCTCAGTTTCAACTAGCTTGCTTTGCACCCACTAATGAACTTAGTTTAAGCTTTGCAATCAACCTTATTACAACTCATTCCTCCATTGTTTCTAAGTGTGGCTAACCACTGTATCTTTGAGTATGTTACCAATACATCATTTAACCATTGTCTTATATGATCCTTGCACTTCATTACAACATCATAACTCAACACCTAATCCTCTTCATCAATCAACTGAGTGATAGTACTTGGATCTTATAAGTAAATATCATTCCTACAAATAGCAGTTTTGACATCAATGACAAAACAATGATTGAAAACATTCTTTTAACAATAATCTCCCTCTTTGATCTTCAATAATGATCTTTTCAATCAAATTTCCAACAATCTTCCTCTTTGGCATTGATGCCAAACCAAGCTGATCAACCATCAGACTAAACTATTTAACCAAGTTAACTAGGTTAAAATAGTAAGTCAAATGCCAAAAAGTAATTGTTTTCACATTTCCCTCTTTGTGCTAACTTCTCCCTCTTAGCTGTTGTATCCTTTTTCTTTCCTTTTTTTCCTTCTTTCACTCTCTCTCTCCCTTTGTATGCATTTCTCATCTTCTATTCTAATCAGCTTCTTGCTACTTCTCTTTTTCTTCCTTTGGATTTGGCAATTTCCCTATTTCTCTAGATTTGATCAATTTCTGCACTTTCTCCCTCATACTATTGATCATTTATTGTTGATTAGTTTCTCACTACTTCTCCCTCTTTTAAAACAATGTCAAAGACATAATATCTCAACATATTAATATGCAAGTGTAGCTTTTGTAGGTTCTTTCACTTTCTCCCTCTATCACCTTTCTTGTGATTGATTTGGATCTTCTGCTCTTTTGATTACTTCAAGCATGAATCCTAAAGTAAGTATCATCTGTATCAATGTGTAATATTTTAACAATCAATTCATTTGATGCAAGGTAGTCTTGTTTTTACTTCAAGTGGCCTTGGCTAGGGGTATCACCCCTAATTTACCTCTAAGATACTCAAAAGAAACTTTAGGTAGTGCTTTTGTGAAGATGTCAGTAGTCTATTTCTTTGAGCTAACATATTTCATCTTCACTTGTTTGTCTTCCACCAATTCTCTTACATAGTAATACTTAATTGCAATGTGCTTGGTTTTAGCATGCATTACAGGGTTCTTTAATATGTTGATAGCACTTGTATTATCACAATAGAGTATCACAGGCTCATTTACCTCTTCCTTCATACCTTGCAACAGATGTTTGATCCTTACAATATTGGTGCAATTTATAGCAGTTGCAATGTATTCAGCTTCTATTGTGCACTATGAGGTGCAACTTTGCTTTTTACTGGCCCATGTAGTCAATCTTTTTCCTAAAAAAAGTGCTCCTCCACTGGTGCTTTTTTCATCATCAATATTACCTCCCCAATTTACATCAATGTATGCTCTTAGCTCAAACTTTTCACTCCTCTTGTAATACAAACCAAAGTCATCAATTCCTTTTATGTACCTTGGTATTCTCTTTACTACCATTAGGTGATTTTCTCTTAGATCTGCAAAAAATCTTGCCACTATTCCAACAGCTAATGCAATGTTTGGTCTACTATGTACAACATATTGCAACTTTTCAATGATTGATCTATATATTGTCTGATTCACTTCAACTAACTCATCATTTTTGGATAATTTTTGTCCTATTATCATTGGTGTGCTAACTATTTTTGAGTATCTCCTTGATGTATTTTGATTGAGTCACAAATATACCATACTTCAATTGATGTACTTGCAAACCAACAAAGAATTTAATTTCTCCAAACATTGACATCTCAAAATCATGGTTCATTTGATCAACAAAATATTTTCATAGAACATCTTTTCCTCCAAATATTATATCATCAACAAAGATTTTAGATATCAAAATACCTTTACCATTTTTTTCCTTGATGTACAAGTTGTTATTGTAATTTTTCCTTTCAAATCCTATCTTCATAAGATATTTGTGTAGTCTCTCATGCCATGCTCTAGGTGCTTGTTTCAAACCATAAAGTGCCTTATGCAGTTTGTAGACCATATCCTTGTTGTTTTCATCAACAAATCCCTCTAGTTGTTCAATAAAGACTTCCTTTTCTAGTATACCATTTAGAAAAGCAGCTTTGACATCCATTTGGTAGACTTTGAAACCTTTGTAAGAAGCATATGGAAGTAATGTTCTTACTCCTTCCATTCTTGTAATAGGGGAAAATGTTTCCCCATAATCTAATCCATTATTCTTGTGTATAGCCTTTGCAAACTAATTTGGCTTTGTTTATTGTTATCTCACCATTCTCACTAAGTTTGTAAACACCCATTTGGTGCCAATTACATTATTCTCTGTCGGTCTAGGAATTAAGGTTCAGGTTTTGTTCTTCTCAATCTAGTCTATCTCCTCTTCCATAGCTTTATACCAATCATCATCTTGTAGTGCATCTTTCACTAATTTTGGCTAAACATTGCTTAGCAGGCATGATTCATTCCTAAGTCTATTCCTTGTCATTGGTCAAGCATTCTTGTCACCAATGATTTGATCTGCAGGGTGATGTCTTCTTATATATTTGGCTTATCTTAGTTTTTTCCTTCTTTCCATGTTTGATCCTTTAGCTTCAAAGTCATTTTTTCCTTATGCATATGATATTTCATTATTTCTTTCATGTATACTATTTTTAAAGTCAGAATGTGCATTTCCTTCATTCTCCAACTCAACTTTTGAATGCAGCTCGACATTCACTGGGTAAGACTCGGCTAATACTAAAATTTTTTGTTGATTTCTAACTTTATTGGTGGCATTATCTTCAATAGTCATCCTTCATAGAAGTATACAAAAGATCTATAATCTTTTGGTTGCTTGGACTCACCAACTTAGACTTCTGCATACTCATCAAAATTTGCATTTGCACTCTCCACAATCTTGTTAGTGTTAGTATTCAAACACTTATATGCCTTACTTCTAGTGGAGTAGCCAAGGAATATGCCTTCATCACTTTTTGCATCAAACTTGTCATTTATAGTATCTTTAAGAATATAGAATTTACAACCAAAGACTTTGAAATGTTTTACATTAGGAAAGTGACTATACCATAATTTAAAAAGTGTTGCATTTGTAAATAGCAGTACTTACAGCTTGTCTCTAGTACTTTAAAGAAACATTTTTCTTCATCATCAATGTTCTAGCATAGTCTATTACTGATCTATTCCTTCTTTCAGCAATACCATTCTGTGGTGGAGTTCTTTGTGTTGATGTTTGTCTTTTGATGCCTTTGTCATTACAAAATATCTCAAATTCTTTTGATGTAAATTCTCCTTCTCTATCAGACCTTAGGCATTTCAAACTCTTTCCTATTTCCTTATCAACTCTGGCCAAATACCACTTAAATATTTGAAATGCATCAAATTGTTTTATAAAAAAATAGCAGCCATCATCATTGAATAGTTATCTACAAATAATATTATGTATTTGTCTCCTAGGTAGCTTTGCACTTCTATTAGACCACATAAGTCTGTATGGACTAACTCTAGTACTTCTTTGGAAGTGAAAGTTTTGCTTTTGAAACTAGACTTGCTCATCTTCCCTAGTTGACATTGTTTGCACATTGTGTTTTTAGGCTTCTTTAATTTGGGAAAACCTCTGACTTTCTTCTTTTTGCTGATGCTTATCAGATTATCAAAGTTAACATGACACAATCATCTATGCCATAACCACACATCATCAAGTCTAACAACAAGACAAGTTGCATCTTCCATATATAGGTAAAACAAGTTGCTCCTAGTTTGTTCACCTTTTCCTATCAGATTTCCATCAGTGTCATAGATCTTGGCAGATTTGTTTCCAAATTCTACTTTACAACCTACATTGCCTAACTGTGATACACTCAACAAGTTGTAGTTCAATCCTTCAACATAGTATGCATTATCACATGAAATTTTTCTCTATAAGTTTAATTGAGTCTTTTCATTTGATTTGACATGGTGCATTATTACCAAATCTAACACTATCTCCATCATACTGAGTAAAGGTAATGAACTTACTTGTGTCTCCTGTCATATGATGTGAGCATCCACTATCTATGATCCACTTATCATTCTTGTTCATACGAATTAGCAATGTTGTTGCTTCATCTTCATCTTCATCTTCATCTAATTCATCCTTCATGGCGACATAAACTACCTCATCATCATTCTTATCAGAATCTTCTTCAACAATTTAGCATCTTTTGCCTTTTTCCTTGTAATCTTTGTTATCATCTTCTCTCTTGTTCTTGTACTTGTTTATGTCTTTGTAGCTCTTCTTCTGTGTACACCTTGCAGCAATATGTCCTAATTCATTGCAATTAAAACAAATGATTTGGAGCTTACTTTTAAATTTACCTTTGCCTCTATGGAATCTATTCGCCAGTAATGCTTCCAACTATTCCACATCTTCCTCATTTGTATTGCTATCACTAAATGCATGTTTTCCTTTTTTACTCTTCTTTTTTCATGTCACCTCCTTGGTATCTTTCAATGTTAGCTTGGCCTTGAAAGAAAATTCAAGGTTCTCAAGTCTATAATTATCAAAATTTGATAGTTCAAATGCAGTGAGTCTTCCCACTATTCCTTCAAAAGTCAATGCATTTTCTAGTATTCACCTTAACTCTTGGATGGCTAAAACTCTAATAGCATAGATGGGGAGCAAGGTTCTTAAGTATTTTCTATTGACAGTCTCTTCTCCTCATTGACCACCTAGACTTCTTATTGCACTTACCACTTCTTTCATTCTGGATCCATATTGAGTAGCATTTTCTCCTTTCCCCATTTTCATGTCATCAAACTTTCCTCTAAGGCTTTCTCTCTTTACTCTCTGAACATTCTGATCTCTCCCATAGATATCTGATTGAGCTTTCCACATCTTGAATGCAGTGTACAATCCTTTGATGTCATCAAATTCAACATAACTAACTGCAGAGGCAATCTCCAACATTTCTTGATTATGTTCCTTTATTTTGCTCAAATCATATGTAGTGAGGGGTCCAACTAGGTCTACATGTGTAGACACTTAAAATTGTCCTAAAGACTATATTAATTTATTTAGTATTGATCTTGACATTATAATTAATTAATTATTAATTAATTCTATTTATCATATTCTTCTACCTATTTAATAAAATCTATTTAATTTATTGGGTTCACTTTTCTAAGGTATTTAAATTTGATCTAAATACTTCCATCCTTAATGTGTTAAATTTTTTAATACATGATGCCCCATAATTCTTCTTTTTAAATAAATTATATTTATTTAAATCACTCCATCTCATTAATTCCTCTAAACCTATGATTAAATTAAATCTTATTTAATTTAATCTTAAACATAGCCTAAAGCCTAGCCTACAACCATCACTTTCATCCTTCTAAGCCTACCCATCATTTAATCCCACTTAATTACCCTTAATCATCTTGCTAATCCCTCCTTAAGCCTAAGTGTCTGCTCACACATGTGTGAGACCACTCTATCTTGCAAGCTTTGTCCCCCACTCTTCTCTCCAAGTTTTCTCACACATGTGTGAGAAAACTTTGAATGTTGACCACTTGCATGGCTTGCTTATTTTTCTCCTTGTGGCACTATGTGGATGCCACATAGATGCCACCTCACCCAAGGTCTCTTCAAGTAGATTACAAAACTTAAAGCTTGATTGGGAAAGAACACATGTTTTTTAAACTCCAAGGCCACTTATGTATTCTCTCCCCTCATGCCTTTGGATGATCTTGGGTGCACAAGAAATAAGTGGTCTTGTTTTTATTTTTTAGGAGGCCTACTTGAGGATTTCACCACCCCTTGGGATGACCTCAACTCTAGTGTTCTAGGAGAGTATAAGAATTAGGAGCTGAATCGAAACACACCTCTCTTGGGAGAAAAATCTTATCACTCTTGGCTAAGCCCCAAATAAATTTATACTTTTGGAAAGTGAAGGAGGAGATTTGGGTTACCGTCTCCCCCCAGCTATGTGACATTATTTTCTTTCATCTATGGACTTGGGCCTCATGTACCTTGCGTATATCAAGGATACCCTTTAGATAAGCCTTGTATATCCTAATTGCATCCTTATTAGGATTTTTGGCATGCTTTGTGTGCCTATTTGTTTAAACATTCAAAAACCAAAGCCAAACATCAAACAAGTGCAAAACAAGTGAAATTGTGAGCTAAACTTCAGTGAGTGAAATAGTGGTAAGTGGGTCCTCTTGACTCACAGTTATTTTCAAAAGTTTTATATTAGTCTAGTATTTCAGATTGGTTGAGTCTAGTCATAGTTTGTGCTTGAAATTGAGTCTTGTTTTGTTCCTGCCATAACTAACAAAGTCAAACATAAGTAGGTGGAATTATCCAAACCATTTGTCTACAAGGAAAGAAAAAACCTAGCACATGGTGATAAAGAATTTTGATATGCTATCAAAGACATCCAAAAAGAAGAAGCAAAAGAAGACCACTATGATAGAATTAAGTATAATGCAAAACTTTGAAATTGGTCTACCTTTCCAGGGGTAAACCCTAGGTGTTTTTCCTAGTGAGTGAGGATTGAGTTAACCATATAAGTGACCACCACACCTACATTTTCCATATATCGTGTTCCTTTTTCCACATTTCTAGTCTCCCATTTGCAAATTTCCTCTAGAGAACTTAATAATTTGAACCTAAAGACTTTGGCATAAGAACACCTTCCGAGATCACAATGCTAGACCTTTTATCCACAAGAAAACACCTATATCTTATTTGGGATCACAAGTCCATCACCAAATAGTGAGTAATCACATTTTGTTCACTAAACCAAGGTCTTTTGTTTACATTTAGGTTGTTGGCCCCCTTCATTATGTAAGGTTCAATAGTTCTCTCCCACATTCCCTCTTTCTTCCATAGTCTTCTACCCATTGGTTTGGTCACTATTGTATGGTATATACATGATCTGGCAGATTCACTTTTGGGATCATTAAGGAAAAAAGAGATGGAGAATCCCTTCCCTCCACACATAACATCATTAGGGGGAGGATTTCCCTTTAGTTCAAACTTTGGCATGCCTAGCTTAACATCCACACAAGAACTAGAGGATCCTTTTTGCAACACAAGTTTGGGAAATGATGATGAGGAAGTATACCAAGAGGAAAAACCTATTGACAACAAAAATATTCCTAATGATGTCCAAACATTCCTTGCAGATCCATACAATGTCGAAATGATGGAAAAATATATTAGGGAAAAAAAACTGAGATCTTCCTAAACTTGGTTAAAGATGGTGTCAATGTCCCTACAAGTTTTGATTAGACCACCTTGTTTAGATAGATTACAAAGGGTGGTGCTCTCGTATGGCCAAACACAACCCAAGCATCTAGCCAAGGACCAATGATGACAACCAGTGCTACATCTACATCAAGTGGCACCACACAAACAACATTCCAGTTAAGCGTGGAACATATCCAACAAATCATTAGTGCCATACCCAACACTACTATGCCTGCTAGTATTTTGCAGTCCACCTTAACAGGTCCAACTGTGGGATGCTCAAACATTGGGCAAATGTCTACTCAATAAATGGTAATTCCAACACAACCAATGTATTTCACTTATTCAAAAATTTTAACAAGTATGGTAAAAACATTTGTGCCAATTCCAACAATTGCTTATCAATACATTGGCCAAAGTGGAGCACTCCCACCATCATATAATATGTTTGGAACTCCCTATAGCTTGGGATGTGGGATTTCAAATTCTCAACAATCACAAGTGCAACCAAACCAAGATTTAGCCCAACAATTACAATAACTTTGAAACTGTGTACATTCCATAACCAACAAAGGGGAGAAGGATTTCTCTTTTGAGGAAGTTTGTCCCTTCCCATTTGATAAATCCATTAGCAAGATACCTTTCCCACCAAACATTGAGATTCCTAAATTTGAAAAATACATAGGAGAAACATATGCTATCACACATCTCAAGGAATTCTCGATTTTGTATCAAGAAGAAGCCCATAATGAAGATTATCTTAAGAGGCTCTTCACACGAAGTCTCGGGGGCCCTGCACTAGAGTGGCTAACGAACTTACCCAATGGTTCCATTATCTCTTTCAATGACCTAACAGCAAAGTTTGCAGCACAATACTCTTACAAAATTAAACATCATGCCTCATTAAGTGATTTGTGCAACACAAAACAATGAAATGGTGAAACATTTGCCAACTTTTCTACAATGGTGGAGGCATCTTACTAACTACATGCCCTACAAAATTGAGGATTCCCACCTTGTGGATATATTTATCAAAAACTTGATACCAGAGATGTCCTTTCACATGAAGATGGCTAGCCTTGAAGATTTTGCTACATTAGTCAAGAGAGGCAAAAGCATCAAAAATGGGCTTTTAGATAAAGGTGTCATCAAACACTATAGCTCATTATCCTCAAAAAATGACACAAATAACAATAGAAAACCCAAATTTTGGTCAAAGAACAATGGTGTCACTGATGTTAAAAAAGTGCAAAATCATCAAGGAGGAAACAACAACAACTATCACAACCGAAACAACAACAATTCAAACTGTGACAATCAAAATCAAAACAATCAGCAATCTTGCAATCAAACACAATTTTTCCCTCACAAAAATAACAATACCAACAACAATTATAAATGTGACTATGATCACAATAGGGTGTTCACTAAATTTTGTGAACCCTTGGAGGCCATATTTCAAAAACTAGTGGATCACAATTTGATGGTATTTCCTAACACATCACCCTTTGATGAAAATCAACACAAATCAAAATGGTATAGGGAAAATGAATATTGCAAACACCATTGTATCAAAGGACATGACACAAACAAGTGTATAAAACTCAAAGTCTTCATCCAAAATCTTGTTGATGATGGAGAAATTGAGGTAGAAGGAGGACCATCCTCTAAAAATGCTAAGCTAAAGATATTTCAAAAACCATTTCTTGATCACAAAATGACAATAACAACAATGAAAACAACAATATGAACAATGAAAATCAAGCTTCCACATCAAATGCATTACCATATGGCTAGTCTACTAATCAAATATCAGGGTTTGACTCCTTGTGTGGTAAAATAGAAACCAATGATATATTTGGATTTGACTCCATGTGTGGTCACATTGAAGAGGTAGACACTCATGTGAATACCCTTTTCCTAGAACTAGCTGATTGTGATGCAACCACTCGATGGGAAAGACTCACTCTGCAAGCTACCACTCCCAATAACACTAATCCATCAGTTCCACATGCACCTACTACACCATCCACTTTACAAAGGCCCACTTCTTTCTATGATGTGTTGTCCAATCTATGTAAGACTCCTACACAAATATCCATTCTTGAGCTCCTCACCACATCACCCATCCACAATGAAATTTTGGAGAAGGATCTTTTAGAGTCTTGCATTCTTGAAAACATTAATGCCTCCCAATTCACCACCATGATTGGAAACCTTGCCACACAACAATACCTTGTCTTTACAGATAAAGATTTCCAAGGTCCTAATCCCCACCACAATTTGTCACTCTACGTTGAAGTCCTTATATAGTGGCATAAGATTAAGAGAGTCCTTATAGATAATGGATCCAATTTGAACCTATGTACATTAAAGATGATTCATTTATTGGAACTTAAAAAGGACCTCTTAGATGTCAATAAGAGGATAATAATCAAAGCATATGATGAAAGAAAAAGAGAATCAAAAGGGGTTATCATGTTAAGACTAAAGGTTAGACCAGCCATCATAAATACTGAATGCCATATCCTAGACTTGGATTTTCCATATAACATCTTGCTTGGTTGACCTTGGATACATACACTAAGGGCATTATCATCTACCTATCATCAATGTTTGAAATTTCCCCACCAAGGAAGAGAGGTCACAATTCCAACAGATCCGACACCTTTTTCCTTTTGTAAAAGATTGGAAGGTGCACCAACAAATTTTTGCCCAATCAGTGAGTTTGCTAAAGTTATACCTGAACCTCTCATAATAATAGAATTACCTTCCACAATAGTGTCAAAGTTAGCCAATAATGATTTTAATTCCTATAAAGGAAGAGAAAAGGTGGAAGATACTAAGGTCAATACTACAGGGAAGAAGGTTACTTTTACTAATTTAGGAATGGGAGAGTATAAGTTTTAAAATGCCTTTTTTTTTGGAAAAACTACTACTCTCCCCTCGTTCCTTTGGAAAACCTTCACAATTACCACCTACTACCAACAAAGAAACCATACATATTAAGAAGACCACATTTGAACATTAGAGTTCACTTAGTGATGAGCATATGGAATCTAATATCTTGGATTGGCTATACTATGATGAAAAAGATGAGCTTGTGGAATTCCCCAAGGATAATTTGTTAAGGCCCCTTCCATTATCAAAAACATGGGATATCATGGTACCAGACTTGGGCCTAAAGAAGATGGAATTAGACAACCACTAGAAGCTAATAGTTATCCTAAAGGATGTGGTTTGGGCTCCATTAAACCTAAGGTATCTTTTGCTGACAACTATTGTACAATTGAATCTAATTTTGAGATAGACGAGGAAGAATTCTTTGAAATACCCTTCCAATACATTGAAGATGTCCTAGATACCCATGTCCATGCCATTACCATAGCTGACCTTTCATTCACTGACCTACCTCTCACCAATCTTGACATATAAACTAGGACCTTAAGGACACACCACTAGCTCTTGATATCTGTAAGTCTAATGAGGCAATGATGGCACTCTTTGGCCTTAAGAATCTCCAAGATTATAGACATGAGATCCAATACAATGAGGAAGCCTACTTTGGTATCCAAGTCAACTCTCTTAGTCACAAAAGTCAAAAAGAAAATAAAAATGGAAAAATAAAAGAAACATCCTCTAGTGAAAACTCTTCTAGGGAACTTTTGGATGAGGAAAAAGATAAAATAAAGGATGCATCTTGTGGTGAAAACCTCCTAGAGGTGCCAAAAGAGGGAGAGATTGACTTTCCATTCAGATCTTTACCAATAGAAAAGTCATCTATTTTGAATGAGGACACAATTCCAGTTAACTTGGGTGTAAAGGATAATCCACAAATCACCTACATTGCAGCCACCCTAAGTCCTGAAGAACAAAAGGCAATGACTGAATTCTTAAGAAAGGGTAAAATAAATTTTGCATGGAAATATAGAGATATGCCTAGTTTAGACATAGATTTTGTTTTGCATCACTTGACAGTAGATCCCAAGATTAAACTAGTGAACCAAAAGTTGCGCAAAATGCATCCTAAGGTAGCACTTTTAATCAAAGCAAAGTTTTAGAAAATGTTAGAGGCAAAGTTCATCCACCCTGTTGATTATCTTAAGTGGGTCTCCAAAATTGTTCCTATAGGGAAAGCATCTAGGGCATTCATGTTTGTTCAAATTTTCAAGATTTAAACCTCACGTGTCCTAAGGACAATTTTCCACTTCCTAACATAGACATCATAGTGGATTTGATAGTTGGACATGAGATGTTGTCTTTGATGGATGGTTTCTCTGATTACAACCAAATCAAAATTGTAGAAAAAGATCAACATAAAATGGCATTTACCACCCCATGGGGAACCTTTTGTTATCAAGTCATGCCTTTTGGCTTGAAAAATGCTGGCACCACTTATCAACGCACAATGACTATCGTATTCCATGATCTTCTACATGTCATAATGGAGGACTATGTTGATGACATCCTAGGAAAATCAAAGACACATGAATCCCACATTGATGTACTCACCACCATTTTTGAAAGGTTGGAGAAATATAAAGTGTGCCTAAATCCTAAGAAATGTGTGTTTGGGATCAAATCAGGCAAGTTGCTAGGATACATTGTGTCAAGAAGGGGAATTGAGGTAGATCCTACTAAAGTAAAAGCCATCATGGAGATGCCTCCACCTACCACATTGAAACAACTCCACAGTTTTCAAGGAAAGCTATAGTTTGTCAAATGATTTGTGGCCCAGTTAGCAGATAAGGTTCTTCCACTTCAACATTTTCTTTGCAAGGACACTAAGTTTTAGTGGGATTTTCTATGTCAAAAAACATTTGAACAAATTAAGGCATACTTGGCCAATCTTCTAGTTCTAGTCCCTCCAATTGTAGGACGACCATTGATCCTATATATTTTAGCCACTTTACTTGCCTTAGGTACCCTTTTGGCACAATCAGATGAAAATGGTAATGAGCAAGCTATATACTATCTCAATCAAACACTGGTTGGTTATGAGTTGAACTACACTTCTATTGAGAGAGCCTTTTTGGTAGTACTCTTTTGCACACAAAAGTTATGTCATTACATGCTTAATCATACTACACATCTCATTGCCAAGATAGATCCACTCAAATATTTGCTATCAAAAGCCTCCCTTACTAGTTGAGCTACAAAATGGGTCTTGATTTTGAGTGAGTTTGACATTATTTATAAAGAAAGCAAAGCCATTAAGTGACAAGTAATTGCAAATCAGCTTGCTAAAGCTCCTCTTCTAGGAGACCATCCTATAGTATTAGACTTTCCAAATAACACCATTATGACCATTACCCCCACTACACCATGGAAACTATTTTTTGATGGTTCATTCACACAAAAGGGATTGGGGGCAAGATTTTTGTTTGTTACACCACAAGGAGATCTCATTCCTAAGTCTTATAAAATATCATTCCCTTGCACAAACAATATAGCTGAGTATGAAGGATTAGTCACAATTGGTCATTAAACAAGTTACAAATGAATACCATATTAAGGATGAGAAATTGTTGCCATACCGCAGGATAGTTGATGATCTTAAACAACACTTCATGGAGCTAGTTTTTTAGTAGATCCCAAGGGTTAATAAAAAAGCAATGGATGCTATGGCTACTATTGCCTCCATGATTACCATGCCAAAATATAGTCCTAAATGTGAGTTTCTTGTTGAGAATCTTTTTACTCTTTCTTGTGAGAAAACTAATTCAGAGTTGGTGTGTGAGATTGTTGGTCCTGAGTCTCCATGGTACATCAACATTTTTTCCTACTTACATCACCAAACCATTCCCATAACCCTCACCCCAAATCAAAGCAAAACCTTCATCCATTGCATAGCCTGATATACCATCCTAGGTGACACTTTTTAAAAAATACTTTGATGGAACCCTCCTCTAATGTCTCAATTCAGATGAAGCTAGAATGGTGTTAGAAGAGGTCCACCAAGAGATTTGTGGTGCCCATTTTAGTGGCTTTATGTTAGCAAAAAATCTTCTTAGAATGGGTTATTATTGGCCTACTATGGAAGCAGATATCTATCATTTTGTGAAGAGATGTGTTCCTTGTTAGTAGCATGGTGATTTGATACACACTCATGCCCAAGACCTCCAACCCACCATCACTCCATGGCCCTTTTCCCACTGGGGATTCAATTTTATTGGTCAAGTATACCCAAATTCCTCAAATGGACACAAGTATATTATTGTTGCCACTGAGTACTTCACAAAGTGGGTCAAGGCTATTACATTAACCTACACCATTGGAAAACAAATTTTGAAGTTCATCTTGAAGTACATTATTTGTCATTTTGATATACCTCAAGATATTATGACTAATAATGGAACCTCTTTCAAAAATTAGGAGGTTGCCACATTGTGTAGGAAATTCTGAATCACCCAACATTTTTTCACTAAATACTACCCCCAAGGCAATGGGCAAGCTAAAGCTACTAATAAAACTATTTTGAAAATCCTAAAGAAAACTCTTGATACAGTTGGTCGTGATTGGCACCTCCATCTTGCTCCCGCCCTTTGGGCCTACCGTACCTCCATCCATACCCACATAGGAGCCACTCCATTTTCCCTTTTCTATGGATCTGAGAATATCTTACCCATCAAAATTGAGCTCCCTTCCCTCAGAATCTCTCTCAAGAATCTAATGTCCAAAGAAGAATATAGAGTTGCTTGCTTGCAAAAGCTACAACTCCTTTATGAGAGATACCTTAATTCCCTAAACCATCTCTACATGTATCGAAATTGCCTCCAGCTTTAGTATCACAAAAAAGTCAAGCCACAGGAATTTGAGGTGGGTGACTTAGTTTTGTAGCATAACATGAAGAATCTCTAGAACCATGAAAAGAAAGGAAAATTTGAGGCTAATTGGCTTGGTTCATTTATCATTACAGAAAAACATGGTTCTAGGGCATATCAGATTACCACTTAAGAGGGAGAGCCACTTCTTGAGCCTGTAAATATCTAACATCTCAAGTAATTCTATGCTTGAGTTTTGCAAATCTTGTATGGTCTTCTTATAGTCCCAAAAAAATCCAAACAAAATAGAAAAATCAAAAAAATCCAAAAGAAATTCATAAAATGTTGTTGAAAAAAGACTAAAAAGAAGAAAAAGTTCCTGAAAATAGCATTTTAATCCATTATCTATAAGGCTTTTTTCACTTCACTCCATTCCACCATTCCATTTCCATTGTGCAAAGTCTTATCTAGCTTATTCTTTTCATGCATCCAATAAAAGATCTCTTGTCTGCAAGGCTTTTTTTCACCTCCATATTTTGAAAGACCTCTAGTCTGCAAGGCATTTTTCTATCAGGTGTTTGTTCCAATCCCATCACACTAATCTTTTTCACAACAATGACCACGCAGGACTTGAAAAAAATCACCATTTGAAACTTAATGATTTGAGAAACTTGTTTTTTTCACAACATTTGCCCAAAAACAAGCACATGATTTATGATACTTGAAATCACATAAAATAGACTTCCATAGGATGAATCCTTCCTATAGGTGGCACTATGACATTCACTTCTAGACCTAAGGTTCTTGGCAGGAACTATGGATTGAATGACTACTTGGTCATGAGGTCTCTTTTTGGTGGATTTCATTTTGTGTGCTAGTGGAAGCCATTTATGGTGCACCTTGATCTTCCATATTTTGGTTGTACTTGAAAGGCTCTCATTGACTACACATGTTGTTTGTAGCATGATCTATTTTTGATTCTTTTCTACATATATGTCAGTTTCAAGTTATGCTAATGCATTACACATTGGCAGAAATAGGTTAGTACACGTTCCACCAAAGATCCCTAAAAAGACTTTGAGTGTTACTAAACCTCTCCAGCATGTATATGACATTTGTTCCATCATAACTATGTAAAATACACCTATTTTTCTAAAGTCTCTAAGTCTACACAAAAGAGTCATTTCATTTATGCTTCTATAGCATATAATGCATAAACTCATTTGTAAAATCAAACTAAGGTGTGCTTTTTTATATAAACATAGGGTGTCATTGAGCCATGATTGAGATAAGGGTTTTGTTTATCCCCCCCCCCCCCCTCCTATGCTACACTACTTGGTTTTTATGAGTGAAAATTTTTGGCAAATAGTTATTCATTAGGTTCATTCATTCTACATTTTCATTTTAGGTTGCATTCATTAGTGTTCATTAGGCATTTTGTTCATTTTATTAGGTTGCATCATTGGTTCATTAGTTACATGCATCTAGGGACATATACATCATAAATCATCTCATAAATGCATCAATACAATTAAAATAAAACAATCCATACATCTCATAATCGTCAGCAAACTTGCATCATCTATACATTAGGCATCATATATGTATACATCATAGGAAAAATCACATCACACACATCCTACATCACAAGTGTTAGTATCCATATCATAGATATCATATACATCACATAATCCATATACACATAGGGCCATCAAATCATGTCATTTATATATCAAAAAATAATGTTTGTACAGTCCATATACAAAATCATGTAGTACAAATGCATCCTCAAAAACTCATTGCATCTGCAAATATTTGTCAAAACTTATCGTTGTACAAAATCAAGCTTTTGGCTATGAGGGCCCAACCCCCCTTGTGTCCCCCCTCGAGGAGGTCTCTATTGTTTGATGGACTACTCTGATCTGGCCCTACCCCCTATGGTCCATGAGCTAGCACCTCTCTCTCTCTCAAAATATGGCTACCACTGATTGGCAGACACGGCCTTATGATATAATGATCTATAATAAGCCACCTCTTGAATGGCTTGTGCCTCTTCTCAGCTAGCTGAAATGGCCTCCTACATAACTGTGATGGCTGCCCTAGGCTATAGCATCTATCTTGCTATGTCCCTCTACCTATGATATCCATCCAGCTACGCTTGATGGGTAGCCCACTTGGCTCGTAATGTGACCACCTCTCATTGGACTCTCTCTAGCTCCACGAGCTCCTCAATATCTACATGGATCTCCATATCCACAAACTCCCTGGCATCTACCCATGCCTATAGGGCTGCTAAAGCCTCCTTTGCACTGTCTCCTCTAGCCCTCTAAGCCTGTAGCTCTACTTGTATGTTTACCATGGCCTACTCTAGACTATCTACTCATGCCTACTGCACTTGTGTCATCCACTGTAATCAAGATACCTCTACACAGAGGCTATCCCACTCAGCCCTCACCATGTCTGAGTCCTCTATTGTCCCCTATCTCTATCTATCTATTGGAACATGTACATGTACCTATACCTGTAGCCCCTATCCTAGTGCCTATACTAGTGCCTCTACTAGTACCCATGCTGGTACTAGCCCTGGACCTCTCCTTGCATGGGCTTTGCACCTATGTGGTCCCTATTGTGCACCCTATACTGGTGGTGGAATCATCACTACTTTCCCACCATCCCTTGCTCCATGCCCATCCTCGCGTACCTACTCTACTAGAGGAGGTGCCCTAGGCACTGTTAATCTAACCCACTAATGCATTGCCCACCATTATGTGTATGCTACTGTCACCCCCACATCTCCTCGATCCTACCCGTGTACCCAGGGCACTAGTGGCATTAACACCCATGAAATCTTGGCCAATCAAAGGTTGGTCTTGTGACCCTAGAGTCTATCATACTCTCAAGATACAACAAGGTACAAAAACTTGTCTAGAACAGCATCCTGCACTCTCCCAAACTATTGTCACACCCTAGAGGGCATATATCACATGATGACATGGATTGAGCATCCAATCAACCAACATTTAGTCTATGTGTACCAGAGATACATCTGGTCCTCAGAGTCATCCTCTCTATCCATAGCCAAAATTGCACCCCACCACTCTACCCCATCATACAAAGTCCAATCAAACATTATGATCTCATCTAAACATCACCACCAAAATCCCATATACTCTATGGAGGTGTACTAGATCAGAGGCTCGTATCTACAGGAAAATGGCTCGTCAAGATGTTTGATCTCTTGCCTAGTAATGGGCTATGTGACTCTAATATGCTCCCAAGACCATACCATCAGTAGAGTTAATCTTGGCCCCATGGTCCTCTAAGTCTGATATGCACACATGTGCAGATCATGATAAAGCTTCATCAAAATGGGTTAGCCCTGGTAGTAGACCTCTCCATCCTATTGTAGAAGGGTTCTCATTAGCTACACCCAGCCAATAGGAAAGCCATGCCCAGCATGGTTTGGTAGCATCCTCCAGATAAGCAATACTAGGTACACTGCCAAATTGGGGCAATCTCTACTCCAAGGCTCCTCTCCACATTAGCCACAATTTGTGGACCAGCAATCTCTATCATCACCATCCAAAGCACTCTCATAGATATGGGTCTGATCCCTCTAGCACATACTCTAGATAAGCCCCCCGAATGGGCACTCACAAAATCTACCACACATCTAGCAGCATGACTATTGCCTCTCTAGTAGGTAGATGGAAGCTCCTTGTGGGTATGTGCCATCACTCGATGAAAGCCAACAACTATGTTGAATGTGCCCTCAGGTCTGGCCACTCGTGGACATGCTCCAACCCGCATAGTTAGATGTGTCCCCAGTCTACATCTATCAACCTTTGCTCTAGCACCATGGTTGAAGGATAATGCTTTGTCAACCTAAAAACCATTGTCTCCTCCTATAGCATAGACATGTAGATGGTCAATTTCCTTAGCCTAAGCTACCCTAGAATGGGACATCATACCTTGTCCTCCATTGATTTGTCCCAATTGGTGCAGATGCCAATATGCATAGATGTTGATCAGTGGAGATGCCAATCTATGGAGACACTAATCTGCACAGACGTCAATTAGCATAACTGATCATTCTCACTGACGCTGGGTGATTTGTTATTTACGGAGATAATGAACAATGGATCATCATCTCTGCTACCCTTTACCCCTTTTTTTCATCCATGAAGATGACATGTTGAACCCTATCATCTTCACGGACCCCATTTCCTTAGTATGTCATCTTCGCAGATGACAAGATAGGTCATGTTGTTTTTGTAGATGATGTGGTCTCTAGTCTATCATCTGTGCAAACAAAAAGGCAGAGACTGTCATCTCTGCCCTAACCACCTGTTTGCCTCATTTAGGGTGTAATAAATGCCCCAACCCTAGCCTAATCTACCAAAATGACAAAGAGGATCAAATGACTCATTGGTGGGCCCATGTCAGCTAATCGTTGGAACTCTTAGATCGGTTCACCAAGCTACAAATGATTAGTAGGGTCCATCTCTGCTCTAGATGTTGTGCTCTCTAGGTGTGCAAATGACCTTCTTTGAACCCCTTGAAGGCTTATATAGGCCCTCCAAGGATCCCTTTTGAGCCCATGCATTCCCTAAGCTGTGTTTATCCCCTGTTTTCCCACAAGTCATGCAATGTCTTCATTTATTTCTTTTTTCACCTTTTTCCTTTCTTCCAAAGACCTTTTCCCAAAATTGCCCAAAATTTATTTTTTGTGCATTTTTTGTGAGGGAGCACCCTCCTCCTCTGTCATCACCCTTAGGACTCCTACCCTCTCTAGGGCAACCTATATTTTCTCTTCTTTGATATGATGTCATCCCAACATCACATCAAAGAGGGGAAAAATGTAGACACTTAAAATTCTCCTAAAGACTATATTAATTTATTTAATATTTCCCTTGACATTATAATTATTTATTTATTAATTAATTGTGTTTGTCATATTTTTCTACATATTTAATTAAATTTATCTAATTAAGTGGGTTCACTTTTATAAGGTATTTAAATTTGATTTAAATACATTCATCCTTAATGTGTTAAATTTATTTAATACATGATCCTTCATAATCCCCATTTTTAAATAAATTCTATTTATTTAAATTCATCCATCTCATTAATTCCTCTAAACCTATGATTAAATTAAATCTTATTTAATTTAATCTTAAACATAGCCTAAAGCCTAGCCTGCAACCATCACTTTCATCTTCCTATGCCTACCCATCATTTAATCCCACTTAATTACCCTTAATCATCTTACTAATCCCTCCTTAAGCCTAAGTGTGTGCTCACACATGTGTGAGACCACTTTGTCTTGCAAGCTTTGTCCCCCACTCTTCTCTCCAAGTTTTCTCACACATGTGTGAGCAAACTTTGAATGTTGACCACTTGCATTGCTTGCTTATGTGTCTACCTGTGGCACTATGTGGATGTCACATAGATGCCACCTTGCATAGGTTCTCCCTCAAGCCTATAAATAGAGCCCTTGTCTCAAGTATTTTCATCTCCTCCACATGCATTTTTATCATGTTAGTTTAAGTTTTGAGCTTTCATAGTGTTATCATGATAGTTTGAGTTTTAGAGTTTTCATAGTGATTTCATGTTGCATACTAACCCTTTGTAGCTAATTTTAGATTGCATTTGCATTGTTAGACTTAGCTTACTCATGCATTTAGATCTTCATTTCTCTTGCATACTAGTCTAGCTTGTACATTAGCTTAGTTTCTTTATTGCATTCCATCTCCACATCCTTGAATACTTTCAAATATGTCTTCCTCCATAGCCATTTTTTGAGGTGTTCTTTATCTCATATAGCTTAGTTTCATAGTTTCATCAATCACACTTGCACCTTCACATTAAGGGATTTAAAAATTGTTGTGTTTGAGGAGAGCACACCAAAAATCCCTCCAATCCAAAACATCAAAAAGGCCTCTCATGGGTGCCTTTGTTGAGCTGTTTGAGGTTGCTTGAGGATTTGAGTTGTTGGTTGTTTTGAGTTGCAAAACTCAAGCAAATGCTAGTTAGTTTTATTTCATTGTTGAATATTTAATGCATGCACATCAACTAATTTTTGTTTGTTAACCCTTGCTTCCAATAGGTCAATTTCTTTAGCATACAACATGTTCTATTTCAATTGAGGTTCTTTCATAATAACCTATTGATCCAAGGTGCAATTTCATCAGAGTTTTCCATACAACAAAGTTGTCTTTGTTGAGCTTGGGAACTTCTCTCTTGGACATATTGATCTTCCTGCTTCTAGTACCTTGAAACTAAATCAGCAGATGTCTCTAATACCAATTGTTAGAAATTCTTTTAGAATAACTGAGAGGGGGAGGTGAATCCATTATTCAAGTTCTAAATGTCCAATTCAAACTTTTTCACTAAGTGTAGTGAGCTCATTCAACCATTCATTCATCCAAGCTTTAACTTCCCTATTCAGCAAGTTTTTGTAAATCAACATGCAAGCATAGCACATAAAGAATCAACACATAACATAGTGATTTACATGGAAAGCCAATTTTGGAAAAACCACCAATAACATGCTACTCCATTCTCACTCTTCTGAAGTGATGCCTTCTGAAAGGCCTACCCCATTAAAGGCTTACACCACACTATTAAATGTGACCTTGTTAGAGGAATTATCCACCCTCTTAGAAGTGGGCCTAGTTAGAGGACTTTAGATCATTCACTTGTAGTGCCACCCTCTTAAAGGATTTACAAATGGTTGTTAAACCAACCTAAGTCCATAAGATTTTCATATCTAATATAATTGCTATAGAGTATTAGAAAGTCTTTGACCTGATTACAACATACAACTTAACTTGCAGATTTTAGATCACTCTTCAGCTCTTCACATTTGTCTGGCTTTCAGTCTCTACAAATCTAATGACTTTCCCTCCTTTCAAGCTTTGTCTCCTTTAGTCTTCATGCTCAATGTACCAGTGTAGTCATTTCTCTTTGACCACTTATCGAAGTAGAGCCTTTGTGCTCTGTTCTTCCTTCTCCTAAATGTCTTCTCCTTGACACCCTTCTAACCACTTCACAATTTGGCACTCTAGTAGCTCTTACTTCTTGGTCTATGACTCCTTAAATAGAATTCTTTGAGTTCCTTTCCCACTCAATTCTTCCATCCTTTAATTTTAATTTGTATGGATTAGGTAGGATTCATTCAATCTAACCCATATTATATTTCCTCTAGAAACTTCTTGAATAATCCTTTTGAATTCACTCAAAAATGATTTACATAAAATTTTGTGCCACCAACTCATCATCCTTATCCTCCAATTGGTTCACAAAATTCAAGGTAACAAATTTTTTAGCTCATATTTGGAAAATTTTTGACATTTCCAATAATGCAACAGCTCAACACTATTGAAATATTGATGCTCAACACATACTGTGTTACTCTTCATCAACTACATTTTACTGATGCTCGGCACCTAAAGTTTACTCAGCACCTATTAATATTTTATGATGCTCAGTACCTAAAGTTCACTTGACACCTATTAAGATTTTTTGATGCACAGCACTTGTTACTTTGCTTGGCACTTGAACTTCACTTGACACTTGAAGTTCACTTAGCACACACTAGACTTTTAATTTGCTTGGCTCTAACTAAAAATTTGCTTGGCTTCAACTAGCTTGCTCAGCACTCACTAATGAACTTAGTTTAAGCTTTGCAATCAACCTTGTTACAACTCATTCCTCCAATATTTCTAAGTGTGGCTAGCCTCTATATCTTTGAGTATGTTACCAATACATCATTTAACCATTTCCTTAGTTGATCCTTGCACTTTATTACAACATCATAACTCAACCTTTCCCTTAGGTTCTCTTGTTATATCTTGTTGATTAAATCCTCTTCATCAATCAACTAAGTGATATTACTTGGATCTTATAAGCAAATGTCATTCCTACAAATAGTAGGTTTGACATCAATGACAAAAAAATGATTGAAAACATTCTTTTAACAATAATCTCCCTCTTTGATCTTCAACAATGATCTTTTCAATCGAGTTTCCAATAGAATCTAGTGTTGCATTCGAAGACCAAGCACATTTCTATTAAGTATCACATACTGAGAGAGAAAGTTGTAGAAAAGTAAATTAGATTTGAGTATGTGAGCACTAAAGAGTAGATTGTAGATATTTTAACTAAGTCTCTTCCCAAAGAGAGTTTTTAGTATGTGTGAGGTATGTGAGGGGTTATGCCCCTTCCTACATTAGAGTAGATGATGCAAGAGTGTATCAATCTAGTGTAATAGAGTTCCATTTTTTTTCTAGATTGAATGCTAATGCTTTCTATATGGGGTAGTATCTATGATGGATAGAGTCATCTAGGACTCTTTTGGATGTTTTTTTGAATAGTGTCTTTGGACACTTGAGCTAGTAAGAATTAGTTGTTGTAGAGTTTGATGGTTGTTGAAACCTTTGATGTTGATTTCAATGGAGGAGAAGTACTACATGAAAAACATCATGGGGGAGAAGAAAAAATAATAAATAACAAGTAAAATATGTTTGGGAGAAGTAAAACATGGAGAAATAGAAAGCACATTAAGGTATATCAATCTAGGAGAATGATTGATGAAGAGGATTTGAAAAGAAAGGTTAACAGTCTTTTATAGTTGCTATTCTTGGAATTAGATGTTTTTCACCTATATTACTATCAATTCCAAAGGGAAAGATTTTTGGAAGCATGAATTTTTATGATATTCCTATGGTAAATTATTGGTGGATATGTTATCATAATTTTATGTTACATTCAAGACTGGTTTTGTCATTAATGTCAACATAGCAGTTTTCTATGGTATCTGACAAAAGAATAGCAGAAAGATCAAGTTGGTACGGATGGCTAGTTCAGTATTATCACTATCCAAGGTTATGGGAGATACTTCTAAATATCTAGTATATGTAGTTAATGTTGGATGGAGAAATGTTAAGTCTGGAAGAAGTTATATAAGTTTTGGTGATGTCTGTTCTAAGATAGAGTTTAGTGAGGCATGTTCTGGTAAACTTATTATATCTCTTAGCATAATTTTTATTCCAAGAATCAAAGTTTAGGATGTGAAGAAGACATGTTGGCGATGACATGGCTAAGTTCACTTGTCATAATACTATGTGTACAAAAATATATTCAAGTTACAAGGTGGAAGATTAATGTTATCGCTAAGTGTAACATGTTCTTAATGTGGTCCTATAATAATTAATTGAGAATGTCTAATAGATAAATTTTGGAATTTTTTTATAGATTCAATATAGATGAAGGATATTTTATTTTATCATGGAGTTTGAATATGGCATGGAGAATTGATTGTAAGTAGCAAAGTGAGTGGAATGTGAAGTTGAGCAGAGCAGAGTGGAACTGAAGGAAATTTCATTACTAGGGTTTCATTGTGTGATCCAAGATTTGATATTTGGATCCAAGGTTTGTGACTTGGTCTAAAAGGTCTAATAGTGATTGGTTTAGTTGATAGAATAGAATAAAGAGGAACTTAATAATAAATTACTTATTTTGACAGTGAGCTCTTCTTGTAATTAAAATTGCATGTTTGTACAATAGGCTCTTCTTGCATACATTGTACTACAACTCCTAATAGGTTTGGAATCTTCTAACAAGGATTCAAACTCTCCTAATAGGGACTCATATGTGCCAAATGTTATAATAGACTCCTAAAAGGGTCCATCCTCTAACAAGGAATATTTATAGTAGTGTATCATCTTATGGGCATCATTCCCATCAAGGTTGTCCCTCTAATCAAGGGTTTCCCTAGTTAAAATATCTAGTGTAATTATCTATGTGCATCTTGTTATGGTTTTTTGTTTACTTTGGTTGAATGGATAATATTTTTTTAAGGTTGATAAATATTGTAATTGTTGGATAATTTATTCATAGCCCCCCTTCCCCCCCCCCCCCCTCTCTCTATTATCTTGGTGGACTATTGTTTCAAATAGTACATATCCAAAGCACCATAAATTCATAGAATGATTCTAGAAGAATTCCACTCAACCCCCTAATTAGGATATCATGGAGTAACTAAGATGTTGATAGATATAAAACCCTTAAATTTTAGGAAGGGAATGAAAATAGAAATAATGGATTATGTGGTAGGATGTCTAGAATGTAATAGAGTCAAGGTAGAACACCGCTATCAATATGGCCTCCTACACCCAAACAAAGTACCAAAATGGAAATGGTAGATAATCACCATGATTTCATACAAGGACTACCCATCAATCAAAGAAAACACAATACCATTTTATTGGTAGTAGACACATTAACCAAAGTGACCCACTTCATACCCAGTAATTTTACTGATGCAGCACCAAAAATTTCTCACAAGTTTGTGTGAGAAATTTTTAGACTTCATAGAATTTTGGAAAAGATTATATATGATAGTGATGTCAGGATAACATCCAAATTTTATAAAACACTATTCTTAGATTTGGGAACCAAACTAAATATTAGTTATGTTTATCATCTAGAGACCAATGACCATCCAAAGAGAGAAAACTAGGTTTTGGAAGATCTATTGACATTAAGGTCAATTTTTGTATCAGTGACTCAACACCTAGTCAAATGGTGTCTTAGTTGCTAATCTATCCATTGGATGTGATTAAGACTCTAGTGTTAACCAAGCTCTACTTAATGTCTACCAAGCTCGCAATGTTAACTCTATGAATCTAGTGTTGACCAATTCATCCAATGTTAACTAAGTGATTTAGCAACCACTAAGTTTCTAAATGTTCACCAAGTCATAAAGTGTTGACTGAGTTCAAGCTACTTGAAGAGTGATCGATATGGATGGAGTTTCTACTTCAACTAAGTGCCAGATTTTTTTGAGAGTTGATAGTGTTTGTCTTCAGAACCTATGTTATAGTAGTTGGGATGACTTTGTAAATTATGATGAATTTGGTATTGTAGCCAACTCCAAAGGATACTAAATTGGATTGGCATATATGTAATACATTGTATCATATCCAAATAAGTATGAGAAGAAGAATAAGGAGTGTATGAGTGTGAAATAAAGAAGGCTACAAGTAGTATAAGGGACAAAAGAGATTTATCTATCACAGCTAGGTGATCATTATAATACAAGTAATCTCATTTAGTAAATCAGAGTTATAGATCAGAGATCAACCATTGATTCATCCTCATAGGTGAATCAGTCAAATCTTTTAACAAGGTATATGTAATAGTCTTTTTCTAAATCTCCTAATAGAGTGCATACTTCATTTTATGTTTGTAAATCCTTTAATAAGGTGGGCCTCATAGTTCTTATTGCTAAAAATGGGGTAGATCGCCAAAAGTGGTCAATTGTAAACCTTAATAGGTTAACTTTATATTGCAATACTAAAGCTTGCAGGTATCATACCCACCCTAATTTTACTTTCTAATAGGAAGGCTTTTTGGTTTATGAATTTTTAATTGCTTTCATTATATCATGCATACAATTAGATCATAATGATATATGAAGGATTAAAAGGTGAGATAAGATAAAGGTATATTGGTTCTTGATTCACCCCTCCCCTCTTAATAACCTAAAATACCTTATATTTCCAACAATTGGTATCAGAGCATCTAGTTCTCACATCAAAATTTTGATAGCTTGAGAGAAGATCAGAAGGAAATGGAGGTATACAGGTTAGATAAGGATATTGAGAATGAGAATTTGGATTTGGAATTGGCATTGGACAACTTAAGAAAGTAAAGAAGCAACACTCTGAACACTGAAAAAAGGAAAGATTTTGTAGTACAAATGGATGATAATCTCTACATTGATAGAATAATTGAAGGCTTATGTCCAAAAAGAAATTCAAATGAAGCTGATGCAACAATCAAAGACCTATTAGAGAGGATTCCAATTTTCAAGAAGAAGTTAAAAAATTGAAAAGAGAGCAAGAAATCCAATCAGTTAGATTATGTGAAGTCATGGAAGAAAAAGACAAAGCCAAAGAAGTGATAAAAGAAAAGGACAATGAAATTCAACAACTATCCTTTCAGCAAGCAGACTTTATTGATCAACTCAATGATGCAAATCAAGAGCTTATCAATCTAAGGGTAGAAAATTAAAGACTGCATAATGATCTCAACATTGAAAATCAAACCAATGAAATAATGAGAAAGCATGAATCAATTGAATGAGAAAAGTCAATATAGACACAAAGGAAAAGCTAGATTAGAATATACATAAAAAGGTGAATCATCTCAATAAGGAGCTCAAAAGAAAAAAAAAAAAAGCCTACTTGCAATCATTGTGGTAAGTTAGGTCATACATGAAATAAATGTTGGATTAATCGTAAAGAAAAATTCAATAGAAAGTGTTACAATTGCAACAAGCATGGACATAGAGAAAAAGAATGCACAAAGAAACCTAAATTTGAAGGAAAGTGTCATAATTCCAAAAAACAAGGACATAATCTTCAAAGTGCAAAACCAAGAAATGGAACCCAACAAAACAAATTGTGAAAGCAATATTTGGATGGGATTACAACACTTGGTGTAGATGTCACTATTGTGGTGAGTTTGGGCACATTAGAGAAAATTGTGTGAAACATCACATGAGGGAAAGAGATAATACAAAAAGAAGTTTTATTTGTATAGAACTTGGACATCTTGCCAAGAACTATATGAACATAGGAAGAATTGAAGATTAAAAGAAAGACAAAGATGACAATATCATAAAACAAATGAGGCAACAATGGGTACCAAAATCTCCAAAGAATGCAAACCAAATTCATGAAATTGTTCACACCCAAGTTAGTAAATTGGGTGGCTCCTCCATTTCAACTTAGTTCCCTATGGAGATCACTGGAACTAGTATTCAAAAGAATTCATCTAACATTAGTTCTATCCAGCAAGCACAAAGATCCATATCATCATTCAAGGTGAACAAGGATCACCAAGGGATAAATAAAAGTTCAAGACCTTACCGAGCATGGTCAGGTTACATACTATTTCATAACGTAGATGTCGATTTGGTGACTCAATCAAGTACCAAGGTCAAACTAAATGGTGGTAATGTTACCAAGTTTTGAAGTTCTCTAAGTTGGTAGTTCCTACAAAATTAGTAGACCTTACCAAGTTGAAATTCTATCATTGTTTAATCCAAGAGCTTGGAACCCTATAAATGAATGAAGCATTCAATAATTTATGTGTGGATGGCATTTTCAAACCCAAGCATAATCATTTGGAAATGAAGGGCTTAACACATATTCTACATATACTGAAGGACATTCAAGTCAAGTGGATCAAATTTATTCTGAGTCAAGTTCATAATAGGTAGTTGTGGTTAGATCACCCTATCTTGATAACAAAGAAGATGATACACAGAATCACTAGATTTCCAATGTTGAAAAAAGTTAAGACCACTAAAACCCTAGGTTAGGTAGAACTAACAAAGTGGACTCTTTCTAAGTGGGATAGAAGAGGCATGAAGGTTAGTGGCATGATAGAAATGGAGCTGAAGTTTGGAATCCATGTGATTTCTCACAAGATATAGAGCTCTAACTAGTTGAACAACATGTCATGTGAGGCTATTGATCTAGCATACAAGGTGGTGAAGAACAACTTGTCTTTTGACCTTGTCGATTTGTTGTTGATACAATTCACCAAGAATATGGAAAGCATCAGAGTGTCAAAGAACAACCTGTGTAAGTTTGGTTCTCTTTTGACAGGTCTATTTTTCTTTGTTCAAAAGTTTTTCACTTCCAAAGGATCTACTGTATGGAGAAAGGATGTTCAAGTTTTGTTCCAAATAAATGAGTACATAGTAGAAATGGGTGAGAATTTTAGCAACATCATGAATATTTACTTTGATTCATTCAAGGAAAAGATGAAAAATAGATTTAGGATACCCAAGAAGCTTGTAGAAGACTATGAGCAAGATATCTATTTAATGGTTGACTATGACAAAGTTTATATTCACAAAATAAGACCTAGAGTGGCATGGGTTAAGCCTCTAGACTATGAGGTTAATATTGATGACACTAAGGATATCATTAAAGCTCTACTGAATTATCCTATGGATCCTAAAGCCACTTATTTTGGAACCTATGATGAAGCCAAGGCTAGAATTGAACTTGAGATAAAGCTATCTCAAGTAGTAAGCAGAGGAAGAAAGAGGATAGAAAATATAATCAAGAATGAAAAGTCATCAAGATCTCCTCTTATGCTTACTAAGGGAAAAGGAGATGATGTGGAAAATGAAGATGAAGAAGATAAGTAGAGGAAACTGAATCTAAGAAGGAAGAGCCTCCCAAGAAGAAGGGGAAGGTTAATAACTAAACTTTTTAAGTCCTCCCTTGTAGTATTTACAAGAAGAGCAACCAAGTCTAGGAAGAAGCTAAAATTAGGTAAAGTTGAAGCGGAATGGATTATCTTCAAAAATTTTGCACCTACACTTCAAGAAAAATTAAAGAAGATAAAAGAGGGACCAAGAATGGCATGTTTTAAGTCTCTTAAGTATGAGACTAGAAGTGATGAAGAGAAAAATTAGATAGAAGATACACTTATCAAAAAATTGGGCAAATGGAAATATTCACCTTATGAGCTTTCACAAAAAATATATAATGAACTTTTGAATGTAGTTAAACCTAGGTGTGATAGTGCAATGAAGACTTCCATGGACATCTGTGGACAAACTTTGAGATAGTTTATGTTGAGTCTTCTTGAAAAGGAGGAAAAGGAATCCTTGAAGAAAAATGAGAAGAAGCTCATTCTCAAATTCAAAACATATTGGATATTGCTTAAGGACATTGAATTTGTAGTGTAGTCTACTTCTACCACATGGAAAGACATCTATTGGTTGCACAAACCCAGTGATTTTGTGATGCATTTTTATGACAAGGATGATGAAGATGAGGATGTAGAATAAGAAGTAGAAATAAAAGATGATCAGATAGATGATGTCGATCTTGATGATGAGGAGGAAGGAAAACAAGCACTGAGGAAAGTCTTTGACAATTATAGAGTATTGAAGAAACTGATGTAGAGAATATTGTAGTATTAGTTATGACTTCATTTCCTCACTCTCCAAGAAAAGCCTTATTGCAATCATGCTCAGAGAAGTCTTCTACTAGGATCTCTACTACCAAGTGTTACATTGACTATAGTCCCCACCACTTCATCTAGTGAGTAGAAATTTCTTCCAACATCAGGCTTGACTATGCAACAGCAAGGTAATCTTGTTGATAGCATTATGTCTACATTTATTACTATTCGATTTGTTTCTATAATTATTTATAATCTAAGTGTATCCATAGTAAGTGCAATGATAGTTGAGAATCAGTCTCAACCGAGCCCTAAAGTTCTCAATAAGGGTAAAGAAATTATTTCCACCATTGTAAAGGTTAAGCATAAAGAAGAAGAGGAAGAAATTGATTTGGATGAGGACATAGTTATTCCAAATTGGGATATTTCTATCCTCACCCTAGTCAAATGGATACCATGGGGAACTATTGAAGAAAAGGGATAAGCAATAGAAGCTTAGAGATGAAAATAAGAAGAAAAATCAAGTCCTTGAGGACATAAAGAGCATATTTGTTGATGCTCTGAGTATTGAGGTTGATACAAAGAAACATATTCTAGATAAATTAGCTGAAATTGTCCACAAATATAATGAACATTTGAATGGACAGGAAAAATCTTGCAAAGAGCTGAAAGGAAGTTTGAAAATAAAATGTTTGAGCAAGTTGCACTGAAGATTGCATTAGATCAGGTAGAACTATCTAGCATTCTTTCTTCACTAGAAACATTTGCTAGTACTGTTTTTTCATTGTTTGTCAAACTAAGTGACACATCTATCTTTACAAAGGAGATCAAGGATCAATTATCCAAGATAGATGAGGATATGAATGCAAGTGTACACTAGCCCTCACTTGATCCAAGTTACCCTTCTACACATTTCACAAAGATCAAATTTATGACAAATCTTTAGGAAAAATTAAAATTTAGGGCATGATTCTTCTAAACATGGATGCACATGCAAAGACTCTCATCCATGATAATAACTTCTCCATAGCTAACCACATGATGGAAATGCCAGCTGAAGTTTAGATAGCCTTGCATGCAAGTAAGGTATTACAAGAGAAAATGGGCAAGACTATGGTACTAATTTTGAAGGTACATTTTGATTTCTTGTCACATTTTGGTATTAACTTATAGATATTATACACCTTTTGGCATTTATGTCAAAAAGGGGGAGAAACATATATATTTTTATAGAGAAAATTTTGTATGAAAGGATAAGATTAATATAATCCATATGTATGTGTATAGGAGAGATATATGTATGCAAGAGTAGTATACTATTATACAGATACATGTATAGATAAGCATAAAATATCTTTACAAAAGGGATTTTGAAAAATTAGAAAAACTGAACTTACATTACTGAGCTACAATAGCTAGAAGTCAAAACTAAGTTGAAGACATAGTATGGTAATAAAGAAATTTTTGACTTGTAATTTTGAGTATTCAATTTTTTTGTTTGATAAGTGTTTTTGTCACTAATGCCAAAGGGGGATATTGTTGAAATTAAGGTCAATTTGACTATCAGTGACTCAACACTTACTCAAATGGTGTCTCATTTCCTACTAAGTTAAATAGATAATTTGTAGTTCATGTTGAGCTACACTGTATCTACTGAGCATCAAAGATAGTTTATAGTAGATGTGACAAAGACTCTAGTGTTAACAAAGCTTTATAGTATTAACCAAGCTCTATAGTGCCTACTAAGCTCGTTGTGTTAACCTTGTGAATTTAGTGTTGACCAAGTCATCTAGTGTCAATCGAGCGATTCAGTACCTACCAAGTTTCTTAGTGTTCACCGAGTCACAAAGTGTTGACCAAGTTTGAGCTACTTGAAGAGTGATCAGTATGGACTGAGCTTCTACTTCAACTAAGTGCCAGAGCTTCCTGAGTGTTGATAGTTTTTTTTGTGTATCAAAACATCACCAAGTTTTTCTTCAAAACTTGTGTTATAGTAGTTGGGTTGACTTTGTGAATTATGATGAATTTGGTATTATAGCCGACTCTAGAAGATAATGAGTTGGATTGGTATATATGTAATGCATTGTATCATATCCAAATAAGTATGAGAAGAAGAATAAGGAGTGCATAAGTGTGAGTTAAAGAAGGCTACAAGTAGTATAATGGATAGCATAGATTTATTTATCACAACTAGGTGATCATTGTAATACAAGGAATCCCATTTAGCAAATCAAAGTTGCAAATTAGAGATCAGCCACTAATTCATCCTAATAGGTGCATCAGTCAAATCATTTAACAGGGTAGACTTAATAGTCTCTTGATAAATCTCCTAATAGAGTGCATACTTCATTGTATTTTTGTAAATCCTTTAACAAGGTGGACCTCACAATCCTTATTGATCCTAATAAGGAAAATCACCAAAAGTGGTTAATTGTAAACCTTAATAGGTTAACTTTATACTACAGTACTAAAGCTTGTGGATATCATCTCCAACCTAGTTTTACTTTCTAACTAGAATGTCAAGGTGTTATGAATGTTTTATTTCTTTCATTCTTTCATGTATAAAATTAGATCAGAATAATATAAGAATGATTAATTGATGAAATAAGATAAGGTTTTACTGGTTCTTGATTCACCCCACCCCTCTTGATAACCTAGCCTAACTTATATTTCCAACAAGTTCTTCTACAAGTCTATTTCATGGATTGATAGTACTAACGAGAGATGTACCTACTCTTAGTAGAATTTTCTTATAATAACTCATATCAATCTGCTATCAAGATGGCACCCTTTAAAGCCCTATGTGGTTGTAAATGCAAAACTCCTATAATTTGGAATCGTATTGAAGATAGGATTATCATTGGGCCTAAAATGATAAAAGAGATGGAAGAACAAGTAATTAAAATCCATCAGAGATTGAAAGAATAAAATGATAGACAAAAAATTTATACATATGCAAAAAATAATACCCAAGGAATTTTTAGTAGGAGAAAGGTTCTATTGAAAGTAAAACCAAAAAAGAGTACCATCAAGTTCAATAAGAATGCCAAATTGGCCACAACATATGTGGGGACACTTTGAGGTGTTGGAAGTTTTTTATTTAGTAGCCTACAAAATTGTACTAGCTCCAGCCTTTGTCAAGATGCATGACATCTTTCGTGTGTCATATCTTAAGAAATATATAACTCATAATGAGCATATAATTGATTGGAATCTTTTATGGTATGAGACCCAGGGGTGGTGGAAATAGAACCACTCAGAATACTTGAGGTGCATAAGCTTCTCTTATGAAATCAAGACATAACTCAATGCAAGGTCCAGTGGGACCAGTATGCTGAAGAGAATGCTACTTGGAAAGATTGTGATGATATCCTCCAAAAATTTCCTCATCTTTTCTCCAAGATTGGAGCATAAACATTTTCTTATTTTTAATTTAAAACATTATGTGACTACATAGGCACCTTTAAATTTCTATTGGGAATTCATTAGGGATGATAAAAACATAAGGGGGACGTATGTTACATCCCAAAATTTTGACCTAACTAAAATAAGTTATAGTCATCAAGATGATTAGCTAAAACTATCATTTTCTTGATCTTGTAAAAAGGGAAGTTATAGTTAATCATTTATTTCATGCGGAAGGGATTGTTATAATGGAATTAGTTATCTATTATCATGTTTTTTTTCTTATGGGAAATGGTAGTTAAATTTATTATTATTATATTTATTTTTTATTGATAATGATAGTTAACCATTGCAATAGTTATTTTGTGATATATTCTAATATTGATTTAAATGGGACAACTTGTCATTATTGTGGAAATTTTGCACTAGTAGTTGTAGGGGAAGATGAAGGGAAAAAATCATTTCTAAATAGGATTTAAGGAATGGGGCACTATTCAAGTCCATTTGTTCGATCACCAGGTATGACCCCTAACTACTTTGATAAGGATTTAGCAACTTCACATAGAGTACACTACTGGACAAACATGAGCTACTTGGACATATATATATATATTCATCTCCATTGTATTTTATCCTCAGCTATATATACATATATGTGTGTGTGTAGGTCTATGATATCATCATGATATTAAAATAATGTTTAACGTTCATCCTTATTAATATATGTATATATATGTTAGAGTGGGGTTTCCATTGCACCAAAGGACTAATCAATAAATTCCCAATACAAGCACTCAACTTATAGTATACATGAGATATTTAAACCCTTGTCATGAATCCCAAGGGGAGTGTTGAATTAATTTCCAACAATCTCCTCATCAGTGTTACCTGAGGGTTTGAGGATTTGAACCTGTGACCAAGCTCTGATACCACTTACTAAAGTGGGTTTATCATTGCACCAAAAGATTGATCTATCAATGCCCGATACAACCACTCAACTTATAGTACACAGGAGGTGGTTAAACCTTTGTCATGAATCCCAAGGGGAACACTAAATAAATTTCCAACAATATATATACATGTGTGTATATCAAGTGCATGTGATGTTAAAATAAACCATATTTTCCTGAGCTACGCATGTATATAGATATATGTATTTTAATGGGTGTGACCATAGATATAATAATATCATGATGGAATCATTTTTTAAAATATATTTATTTATTTATTTATTTTTATTTTATATGAAAAAATTTCAAGAGGAACTCTTCAATAATTCAAACATATATCTCTCCATGAGAGGTGACCATATACACTTAGTGCCACCTTTTTAAAATTTAGTGACCTTGTAATTGATGGTCTTGAAAAACTATCACCTTGAGTTGAAACTCTCTTGGGCCTAAGGAGGGATATAGCAATTTCATGTCTGACTTCAAACAATATTTTTTCCCCTCCCTCTAAGTGTAATACTTCTTGGTTCAAAAGTTGGTTTTCCCTATCACTTTCTCATTTCATTCATAGCAAGAGTTGGCTCTAAGCTATGTGGTTGAAGCATCAATAAAACTATGCAAGAGACTTTTGTTCAAGTTATCTTCTATGTCTATGCATTCTATTTTTATGATTCTAAATCAATGCATCAAATTTTATGTTCAATACCTATGCACCCGATTTTTATGATTTTTATATTTTATGTTTGATGTCTATGTATTGGGTCCATTCTCTATTTTGAGGCTTTATGGCCTCTCTGTTCAAGATCTCTGAAGTTGTTAATTTCAAATGGAGGTTAATGTATAGAATGAGTAATTTTTACTAAGATCAAAGTTCTTTCTTCTCTATCTTACATTTGTAATATTTGTCTTTTACTTTTCCATGAGTTCTATTCTATAGTGTGGTACTAAACTATAAGTTGGCATGTTGACAAAAATGAATTACATCATTGCACAAGTTTGTTACTTATGGTGTACCTGCAAATGGATAGGGACCCATGCTTAATCAAAATGATCTATGTTAGAATGAAAATTACTTTCTCCAAGGACTCACTCTAGCTGGAGTAGCCAATGAAAGGGAGTGAAGATGAAGGAATCCCTACAAGGGAAAGCAATAGAAATCAGAACTTCAATTTATGTAAACATGATAAGTTTTATAATAATTTCCAACAAAACATCCAAGTAAGCTCATGTTTTCCAATATGTACCTTGTTGTCAAATTGAGCAATGGTGATCACGTATTAGAAACCCATCTAAATCCTTGGCCAATGTCATTTAGAGGCATGCTTGCCTATTTTTATCACAAGATGTCAATGGTACTAGTTTATTAGGCATGCCTACCTATTACTAAGCAAACATTCTAAACATTGTTATTCTCATATGGCTGGACTTAATGCCCCAAGCCTAACCCTGAGGTAGGGAGGGTGTTTCTTCTTAAAATATTGTGTGGGAATTTATAACTTCCATGGTTGGGAAGTTAAGCCTATTTGAATTCTTCTCCTCTTACCAGAATGTTGAGGCTTGAACAACTTGTTCAGATACCTCAATTAGAGTCATTATGTTTTTCTTTTCTAGATTTTATCTTGCAAGTTCATTTATCATAATCATTATATAATTCATGGAATATATGGAATGATTTAATTTATTCTGAATTTTATAGCTATCAATTAGTTAGTTATTTTAGTTTTCAAAGAATATTTAAGTTACTTTCACATGAAATGGATTGTAAGGTGTAAACTATGTTTACTTCACTAATATGGTTATGTAATTTACTTTTCCTAATTATTTTACATTCTTTTGGATTTCTGCTTCAAGATATGAGCTTTGGGATTTACTATCTAATTATTCAATCTAGTAATTTGGTATGTTACACACACCATAATATTTGACACAATGTTTTGGTTTCTCAAAAACCCTTGGTTAGAGGGAAAAACTATGGTGGGGATGAAACCTACAATCCTTCACTACTACAACATAAAGGTTACTCAATTAGAGTATACAAAAATGGCATTTATGGTGACTTACTTTGTTAAGAGTAATCAACACTATATTTCAAGTACTTACAAAGATCTATTATACCCTAACTTATAAAAGGATTTTGCAACACACATTAACTGTGCACTCGATTAAGAAATGTACAAAATAAAGGTTGGTTGAGGCCTACCCACACTTTGGGATTTATGAATACAATAAAAGAATAATTCCTAAAACTATGGTGCATCTACATGTATGCTTAATCAAATCATCTATGCTCTATCCTATTTCTTCACATTTCACTTAACTAAATTCACTAATTTGTTTCTCAGTAGTATTGATCTTCTTGTGTATTAATATATTAATACAATAACTTCAAAATTGTCTCCTCTCTCATACACACTAATCTCTTCTCAATAAATACTTATATATTGATTCTGTAGCTTCCTCTACACTTAACCTAATTAGGGTTTGAAACTTTCTATAAAATGTGATAGATTGTATCTATGATCCATATTCATCTTCATCTTCCAAGAAAAATATTCTTTAATATCATTAGTTCAAACTTTACATTGGAATCATATACAATTTGATCTCATTCCCAATAAATCTTACCTAACATTATCCTTGATCTTTATAAACCATTTTCCTACTCAGTAGATTCCATTCACTTAACATTTTATAGATTCAAAATCATTTAGGTTCATCCTATGTCTATTGGTTACCTAGGTTCATTTTCTTGGTAACATTTTTCTCAATAACATTCTTCTTAGTAAAATGATCATGTTATTTTATATGTGTAGACCAACACTGTTCATCAACCTATTTTTACATGTATTCACCAAATTGCTTCTTATTATGCTGACTTGCTTTACTTACCTATCTTTCCTCTTATTTACCAAAACTTCTTGATTTCTCTTACACTTAATGACTTAAATGTTCAAGCCATCATGACATAACTTCTCACTAGTGACAACATTAATATTGTTAGGAGATATAGGGTTTCCCTTGGCTATCGTATCAAAGTTAATTTTTCACCCAACCATTCGAAAGATAAAGCAAAGTGTGATCATATATATTCGTGTGATTAGGTTTTCCATGATTATATACATCAAGATTCAATTTTCGTATCTGAGCAATATCTATGTTATTTTTACTATCCTTGGCAAAAGGTTTCAATTTTAATTTTGGGAAAAGGAGATATAGGTTTTAGAGATAGCTCTAGAAATTTTCAAAGCAACCATGAGGGGGGTCCAAATCTTTTTCCCTAAACACTCTATTAGTTATTTCATTTTATTAACCCCATTTACTGTGAGGAGTCAAAATCTCCCAATTTTTATGACCACAAAATGGTTTGATAGATAGAACCATTTCTCTACAAAATCATGAATTGTATAGGGGAAAATCCACAAATATTCCACAACTTGAAGAGAATGGACCAAATCTCTATAGAGAAGGGACAAGGTAGAAAAAATTGAGGTGTTGATTCTTCATCTTCCTGACAATGAAATCATCTATTTGGGATCATGAAACCTCTTTTGTGCCTTTTATCTTTTACCTTTTTGGTATTTTTCTCCTTTTTTTATCATGTGTGCACATGGGAATGGGTTAAATTTATTAAAAAGGTGAGTTGAACTCTAATAAAAAATAGGTAGCAATTGAAAATAACCTTTTAGACTTATGATTTGATGTTGGATTCTTTATTTAATTACATTTTTATGATTGATTAATTTATGAAACTTGAAGGATGAATAATCAAGTGTTTTATCATATTTTGAATAATCATTGAAAATTAGGGGCTCTAGGTTTTCTAGATCATTTTTAAATGATTGCATTCTCCCCTCTTGAGTCATTATACATGTAAAACTTTGAATCAAGGAAAATTTTGAAGTTTAAACAAATTTTGATGCAAAGTGATGATATGTTCTTTTATTGGGAGATGATTGCAAACGTGATCAAATAGAAGTTAACTAAGTCAAATCTGAGATTGATTGGATGAAGATAAATAGGGTAAGTTGATTAGGATCTAATTCAAAATCTGATTGACTGAAAATTAGCCACATTAACTTTAGGCTTGATTGAGCAAAGATTGATGACTAAATTGGATGCAAACTTGATGTGAAGAGATGAAACTAAGAAATTATCTGATATATTTTATTTGAATAATAAACTTGATATGGGTTCTATTGAAGTCAATCATTTGATTAAGGAAAGAATATCTACTAATATGCTCCTATTTTATTATCTTATTTGATCTAAGTTACTTGATGTGAAATGATGAAACCACTCATGTAGAGAAATCAAAGGATCTTGATTTAATTTTCCCTCAGTACCGAGATCTTTTATTATGCAAATTATATGGTATTCCTACCCCTCGGGATTGAAATGTGAATTTCCCCCAAAAATGAAAAAATATTATTAGATTGTTGTAATGTTATCATAATTAGATTAAAGATGTTTTATAACTAATTTAGATTAATTAGGAGGTTCCAGTAACTAAATCAAACTATTGAATGATGAGATTTGATTTCCTTAATTGACCTAGTTTGAGTAAGGTTGGCCAAGGTTGGAAAAAGTTGACTACTCCTGTTGGGATGATATTTAGATCATTATGATTTGTTTTGAAGGTTTTTGCATAAGAATTATTGATTTAGGTCATCAATCAATTGTATTTTACCAGAAAAGTTGACTAAGGAATTTGACCCTTAAGATTATTATAGATTTTGATTTTGATCATAAAAATGGACTTAGGACATCAAAAAATGACATTGTTTCAATTTACATGTTGATAAGAGGATTCATAAAATTGGTCAAAAAGGTACATAAGGACCCAAGAGGTCATTTCAAATCATTTGCACACTATTCATCTTGTTAGAATATATAGTCCACCAATATAACTAAGAGGGGGTGAATCAGTTATCCGACTATTATCACAATTATCAACTTTAAACAAACTTAACCATATGAGTAATATAAAAAAAAACCACAAAAAGATACTCATACACAATAACACTACATATGTTAACTAGGGAAACCCTTGATCAAAGGGAAAACCCTAATGGGGATGGCACCCACAAGATGATGTACTAATATAAATATTCCTTGTTAGAGGATAGACCATATTAGGAGTCTAAAATAGCATTCAGTATATATTAGTCCCTATTAGGAGACTTTGAATCTCTGTTAGGAGATTCCAACCCTATTGGGAGTTGTGCCAACCCTATTAGGAGTTTTGGGGGATAGTTGGACCCACTACCCAAATAGGTTCAAGGTTGAGACCAATGAACCCATTGTCCAAATGATCTTATGTATTATTCCTTTCATATTTAAATGTGAATTTTACTTCCTTCCTCTATGTTTTTCCTATCAACTAGACCTCTTCTCCATCTGATCTTGTAACTAGATCACAGATCTTGCATCCAATAATCCCTTGGATCACTTACTCGCATTTACCAAACAATCTGCTCCTTTTCACACTTCATACGATAGTGGATACATTACAAAAAAGGAAAACATATTGCCTTTATACCATATCTCCAAAATAATTCCTTGATTCAACCTTGAGGCTTTTCCAATTAATTATAATAAGAAAATTAATTAATTACAATTACAATAGCACTGTTGGCTCACAATATATACAAAACTTCACACATGTGATACTAAGGCTTGCCCACTTACTAACTTCACCAATAGAGTTTCCTTTGTTACTGGCTTACTACACATCTCTTCATTGCATCTCAGATGTAAGATAGTGAACAAACATTAGCAACTAATTTCCTAATACTTTCTTTATGTACTACTCTCTATAAATCAGGTACAACTTATGTACATCTTTGAACCATGTCATCAAGACACTATATTGGACATGTCCATGACTGTGCATCACTAGAAAAGCAACACCTTGTCCATACAACTATAATCTCTCTCTATTACTCTTTCAGCCTTCACAAACTTGCTGCTATGTTGACATCAATGACAAACATAGTCATGAATGCAATATGTCAATACTCTCTAATTCTTAGGATACTCCCCCAAAGTAGTATTATCAGCACTCATGCTAACAATTCCTTGATTTTGGAGCCATTTATTCCACCCATGATTCATGTTACCATTAGATCACACATTTTCTAGCATCATAGGTGGCACAACCAACCACAAGACTGTAGTGCACTTATGAGGACTCAATGGCACCTTTTAAATTTGTCAATTTGATGCATTTTTCATGTTGTTTTTTTGTTTATCATATGATGGAATTCTCCCATTGTACAAGATGAGAATATTTCATGTAATGAAACCTTCCAATTTGTTTCATTATACCATAACTCTATTTTTCATCACACTAGGTGTGCCCAAATCTTGTGTAATGAAAGAGCTTGGATCATTTCACACTATTTCATCAATTTAGTTTTATAAGTTGAATCATATGAGAAGAATCAAATATATTTGGCATCATATGTCCTAAAATGTTAGAAAAATTGGAAATTATGATCTATTTGTCGTCATGTAACCATTCATAATTCTTTTCTAATTAGATGTGTAGGCAGTCTTATATTTTGTATGCTGATATATTGCTTGATTTCATTATTTTCTTGATGATGTACTAATATGGTACTTTTTGTCTATGTTTTTAGGAGGGTATTTTGTTTCTTAAGGTATGATTCTCATATATATAAAGATGCATTTTCTATTGTGATATTCAACAATTAAGGGCCTTGCTAATGTTGATGTGTATGGATTTAGGACTCTTTTGACTATCTGTGAGATTCTTGTGAACCACAACCTCCTCATCGTTCTAGTTGCGAGATTTTGCAATGAGCATAACAAATCTCACCTTCCTATAGAATATATTACCATCAAATTATATAATGTGTATAGTATTTTGAGACTTCCATGATTGAGGGATAAGATATATCATGATTAAGATCCAAGTGAGGGAATTGCAACTTTGAGACATTTTTTGATGGTGACACTATCATGACTTGGTACATCTGATGAGGGTTCATGGTCTTCTGGTATGGTTATGTATACATATTCACATATATATTAATTGAGATCATTGGTTTTATAACAATGCTAGACTAGGGCTAGTAGGGATTTCTCTGTAGGTGGGGCAGAGTGTTGATTGATTAACTTTTTGTGCCATGTATATTCACATGGGGCTTTGTAATCCTATTGCAATTTTGTGTTGTTTCTATATAAGTAGGAGTGTTGGCATGCAATAGGACTCTTGTGCATCAAAACTAGTCAGTTTGAGCCTTGGGAAGTCCAATTTGGTGATCTATTTCTTATGGTTGCACTTGAGAAAATTTAAGGTCTAGAGGCCTAAAAAGTTATTTTTTGACAATTTAGAATTAGAGGGGTCAATTTTAATAGGAAAGTGACATGTATTCAATGTGTACTATTTTGCAATCCATTGGAAAATTCTAGATTCATATTACATAAGAAAAATGCAAAAGTTGCAACTTTCCAACATTTTGTGTAATTTTGTAAGAATTGAAGGATAAACTCAAAAATCTATTGGGAAAATGATTCAACTAAACCAAGAGCATTACATAAGTCTTGGAAAACCAAATTGTATGGGTTTTTTAAAGAAGGAAGCAAATTTTTGGTAATTGATTTGCTTATTTTTGTTGTTGCACTACATAGATTTTGGTTGTGAATGCATAGGACATTGTAAGTAGGATAAATTTTGATGATTTTAGATTGAAGAGAATTACCTTATACTTATTTTCATTTGGTTAAAAGTTCTTTATTTTCTCTAGATTAACTAAGCCATAGTTTTAAAGTTAAACCCCTCATTAACCCTTAGAACTTAGGGTTTTGACATTAAAATTTGAAAATGCCCAACATGCACCATTGGAAAATCTCATGGATTTTTGGAATGTTAGGGCCCTATACATTATTTTTTTTCCATTTTTTTGGATGCCAAAAATGGTTTTCTATTTAAACGGTGATTCTCTAGGCTGATCACAATGGGTGGTGAGGGAGGAAGTGGGGTAGAAATATATTTCTAGCAACTCACCAATGAGATAAAACGTGAAATATTTGATTTGCATGGATTATTTTCTCTATCTAGGATCTCATACAAGTTATTTTAAGTCATCAATGATCAAGGGTTAAAAAGAGTAGAGTATTTTGTAAAGTATACCTAGAATAGGCCTAAAACTAGAAATGTTGAGCTTCATGGGTTGGGAGAAAAACCTAGGTGAAAATATTTTATATTATTTAAAGGTTCCAAATTGGTACTCAAATTTTCCCTTAGTTACTATGGTAGTTTAGGAGAAAACAAAGTTATACCCGATTTAGTCAAAATAGATGCCTAATTCTACTAGCCCTTTCTAGGTCTTTGGTTGTAAGAAGTAACTCTATTCTTTAAGTTTGAAAACCATTAATGGTAGCATTAATTGGAACATGAAAAAGGAATTTTGAAAACATGATAAATGAAGTAGGGTCCTATTTCTAGAGTTCTTTGTGGTAGGTGTATTGTGGCAAAGGATCATTCTGTTTGATCCTAGGAACAATTAGTTTGGGGAAGAAGTTAGGATTGTCTTCAACTACTTTGGGAAGTTGTGATATGAATATCAGGATTTAACTGTGTGATTTTGAGTCAAACTCGATGACCCATATTTCCTTTGGGAAGGTAAATATAGTCCAAGAAGGGTATTTGGAAGAATCTAAGTCCCTGATTGATGTTTGTTTTAAGAACTCATCGGTGGTGATAAGTAAGAAGAATGAAATCCACAAGGCCTCGGCACAACTTTGGTATCAGAGCAAGTTGTTGAAGTGAAAGTTTCAGTGTGTATCACAAACTAAAGAATTAGTGTTCCCAGGGAAATTAGAGGTTGGTAAAATACCTCCCAAACAAATGAATGCTAAAGTTGTGAATTATCTAGTGTAAGAAATGTTATAATCACAAAAGAAATAAGTCAAGGTAGAAAAGAGTAAGGAAAAGGGAAATCTAACAGAATGGGGAGATATGACTGATGAAGAGGATGAGGAAGAAGAAGCATAGTTCTATATAAAAGTCACAATGCCTTCTAAATTGGCTAAAGAACAAAATGTCTTCTTGGATGATTTTAACTCCATTAGTAAGGATCATTTTGATGGCCTACCCATCTTTCATGGTAATCTCGATGGGGAGGGGTTTGTAAGACTAGATTGATGCATTGAACAATATTTTGAACTTAAATAGGTATCTAAAGATAAAAAGATGAGTGTGCAAAACTAAGGATGAATAGTTCAGCCTTAGTATGGTATAATTTTATGTAGGAGGAGAGAGTAAATGTTGGGAAGAACAAAATAACTTCTTAAGAAAGGATTCAAATTAGACTTAAAACCCAATTTATCCTATTGATTATGAGGTGTGGTTGTATAGGAAGTTAAAAAAATTCAATCAAAGGGATTTAGACATTAGTTCTTACAAAAATGAATTCCTCAAATCATTTTGAGGTTAAAGAGGCAAGAAAGAAAAGTAGAGAAATTAGCAAGGTATCTCAATGGATTGAGATAGAATATCCAAGATGAAATAAATATTTTGGCACCTAATACAATGCACAAAATTCTTTCAACTAGCCTTGAGAGAAAAGGATAAATGTAAGAGAAAGGTGACAAAAATCATAGGGGAAAAGATAAAGGACATAGAGGAAAAGATTATTTTGGTACAAATTGATCTTTTGGAAAAATGAAAAGAATTCCTTAGCAAAAGGTAATGTGGAAAGAAGTGGAAGAAGAGCCTCTAATAGGGGAGGTTAAAGAGGAAGGTGAAACTTTAGAGGTATATTTGGAGGTCAGATCACAAATATCATAGTGTTTACTGGTAAGTGTGATCATTATGGGAAAGTTGGTCATACTATGGGTAGATGTCTAGAAAAGGGTTCAAACTCACATATGGGAGAGAGGACTCATTTACTGCAAGAGGATGACACTAGTAGTGTTAACTCACCTATTAGAAAAGAACGACTAGTACTTGATGGAGAAAATTTGAAGTTAAGGACCATGTTGAATATTCCTCAATACAAGGAGCCACCCTAAAGGAAGATCCTATTTAGAATAACATGTAAGTCACTTGGATAGGTATATAAAGTTATTGTGGACTTAGGTTCTACTAAAAACATCATGTCTTTAGAAATGGTAGAGAAATTGCAATTAAAAAGACTACCCCATGTTAAACCCTATAAGGTGTCTTTGTTAAACAAGGGATGACATGTCTTAGTTGATGAACAATCCTATGTAGCATTTGAGATAGGTGAATATAAGGACAAAGTCCTTTTTGATATATTGCCTATGGATGCTTGTCACTTTTTGTTAGGCCACCCATGGAAATATGATGCCAAAGCTATACATGATGGGGAAGAGAAATATTATGTGATCACTAAGGGAGGTAAAAGGTTTCAAATGGGTCCTGTACTTGATCTAAGTTAATCGAAGTTAGTAGGGTCTGGTGTGAAGGTGTTAGGTGGAAAAGAATTCCTAAAAGTCTTAAAAGAAGGAGGATAAAAGAGATACATCATCATGGTCAAACTCAAGGAAGAAGTTAGAATTGATAAAATATGTGAGGTATCTATAGAAGTAAAATGTTTGCTAGATCAGTATAAGGACATTGTGGTTAAGGAAATACTAGATTCCCTACCACCTATGAGAGATTTTGAACATCAAATTGATTTTATTTTAGGGTCTATCCTACCTAATGAAGCTTCCTATAAGATGAACCATGCAGAAAAATGAGGAAATAGATAAACAAGTGCAAAAACTATTAGATAAGGGCATAATAAGTAAAATTTCAAGCCCATGTATAGTCCCAAAAGTCTTAGTTCCCCAAAAGGATCATAAGTGGAGGATGTGCATTGACTTGAGTGTCATCAATAAACTCACCATAAGATACAAATTCCCTATTCCTAAGATTGAGGATTCGATGAAATACCTAGGAGGTGTGTGTTACTTCTCCAAAGTGGATATAAAATCAAGATATCATAAGATAAGGGTTGAACTAGTGGAGAAAAACCTTTGAGACCAATAAGTGATTCTATGAATGGTTAATGATGACTTTTGGACTAAGAAATGCATCTAGTATATTTTTTACACTAATGAATGAAGTCTTAGTTGAGTTTATTGGAAAATTTGTCATTTCTTATCTGGATGACAATGATTTTAGGCAAGACCATAGAGAAATTGGACAATATTGTTTCGAAAAGGTTGCATTAGGAGAAGCTCATGATAAACTTGGAGATGAGTGATTTCCTTAAAACTAAATTAGTTTAACTTGGTTTTGTAGCATCTCATGTTTTTTTGAAAATGAATCCTACTAAGGTAGAAGCTACATTAAATTGTCCTACTCCTCAAAAAATAGGAGATGTCAAAAGTTTCCATGGGTTGGCCTCCTTCTATAGGAAGTTTATAAAAAAAAGTAAGTCACATTTGTGCTCCTATATTGAATACCATTAAAGGGGAGATTAATGTTGGAAACCACAATTGAAACAATTTTGTGTTGTTATTGATGTCAAATCTATTGATAAGACATGTTGTTATATAATCTAAATGTCAAATCTATTTGATTAATGAAGAGGATTTGAGAAATTGCTCATAATAAAACCACCTAGAAGAAAGGTTTAGTTATGAAAAGGAAGATACAATAGACATTTTATTAGTTAGACTTTGACAAGATAATTTTATTTTTACATGTGAAGAGGCTAATAGATTGCATAAACTTGACTAAGGAACACAAGAGAAAATTAAAGAACTTGAAGTTCATGTCAAGGGATGCTAGTGTCGATCAAGAGCCAAAACAAATTAAGTCAAGAAAAAGTACAAGCTAAGTAAAACTTAGTATTAAGTGAGCATCAATATTGATTGAGTAAAAAGTGTAAGTGCCAAGCAAGTGATCCAATGATGACCAAGTGTCATAACCTAGTAATAATTGAGTGATAGTATTTGAATGTGTAGGAGAAATCATGTTTTTTGGCTGACTCAGTTGATTTCTTGGGTTATGGATAGTGTTTTGAAGATAAGAATTAATGAGTTGAATCATTTAATTCTAGGAGAGTATTAGGTAAGATATCTAATGAATGGATTCCATGAGAAGTTTCTAGAAGAGATGGAGATGAATAGATATAATGAATATGTTGGATCAAATTGTAAACCCTAAGATCTATGGTGATACAAGTGAAAAATGGCAAAGGGTCAGAATTATCTATTTAAGAAGGCACAAAGGAAAACTTTTAGAAGAGAGATGTGAAGAAGAGAGTGGAGAATTTGTGTGTGTTTAAAATATTTCTAGTCAAGATGCAACAAGGTAGTTGAGGTTGATAAGAAAATCTAAGCAAAAGGCTTAAGTTTGTTGTGAAGAGAATGGTGAATGCTTGAATGGTTTCCAAGCAAATCAAGGAAAGAGGTAACAAGGAAAGCTTATGAGGAAGTCAACACATGAACTGAGCAAGAGATCTAAAATTTCAAAGTGAGTTATAATCATACACATCAAACCCTACTATTTTCTTTCTAGACATTGTAAACATTTTGTATTTAAATCCTTTTAATCAAAGGTTGACCTAACTATTATTAAGGACTTAACAGCCTATATAAATCCTTTAACTAGGTGGCATTCTAATGGAATGTTCTAAAGTCCTATGACAAGACCACTCCTAATAGGGTGATTAAATCCTTTAACCAGGTCACATTTAATAGTATGTGTTGTGGTGTCCATAACACACGCCCCATTCTTATGGAGGAATGGGGACCCCCTACCTTTTTTTGACTCCTGAACTGTTCAAGAGCCGGGGGAAGAAAATTTAGCTAGGAGCCTTAGAGTCAAAAAAAAAAATCATCATCTCATGTGTGCGTGCATCAAGGCACGGCACACTTTGCAAAAGAGAGGGAGGGTTTTCTTGCCTTGCTCATTTTTCACAAGGACAAGAAGCAAGAGGTATGGAGACACCCCCTCCCCCCATTTTTTTTCTCCTTCTCAGCATGCGCACGCGCATGGGAGGCAGCATGCAGCACCCTTTTGGGCATGTGTGCAATGCGCTTGAGCAGTGCGCCTGTCATTGCACTGCTCACAGCCCCTTTTGGGTGCATGCAATGCGACACCCATTCATGCCCCTTTCCTAGGCACACCGCTTGATAGTGCCACACGTGCCTTTTAGGTTGCACGTGCAATAGCACTGCTATGCCACTTTTGGGGCATTTCTCATGTACTTTTTGGGTTGCATGTGAGAAAGTGCCTCAGCGTCCCTTTTGGGCACCGTGCGTGCCCCTTTGGGCCATGCATGCAAAAGTGCTGTTGGACCCCTTTTCGGCACTTAGCACAATACCACATGCACTTTTTTGGGTTTCTCAAATGGCACAACATGCGCCCCTTTGGGCTGTGTGCCCCCTTTTGGGCCTACATAAGGCGTGCATCGCCCTCATGCAAACCCTAGCCACATGCGTTGCTGTGCCTCCACCCACACACTTTTTTTTAAAATTTTAGTTTAATTAGTTTTTTAAAAATAAAATTAAAAATTAAAAAATTAGAAAATTATTTTTTAAAAAAATTATTAAAAAAACAAATAAGTTCCCTAGGGGGATTTTTTTTTCTTTTTTACGTTTTCTTTATATCCAATAATTAATCATTTTTTTCATTTTTTGTGATGTGCAGGTAATATAATTAGATGGCGTCCACATCTGGATCAGTAGCAAAACTAGTTGTGTACAAGTTCCAAGGTGTAACCCTGAATTCACAGTTGCACAATGAATACTCTGAGATCAAAGACACAGAACTTGGACACACAGACTTGGGAGAGTTCTTGAGAGTTTGTAACAATCTAACCAAAAGATCATCTTTGAGATCCGCTCTAATCCATTCTAGATTAGTAAATGTAGCATCACATCCTAGGACCGTGCAGTCAACTGAATTGATTATGATCCTATCTCGACATTTTGTTCCTAATGAAAGGGTGGTAAAGAGCATCACTGGGGAAGTGGTCTTGGATCTACAACCCAATAATATCGAGAGAGTTTTTCATCTACCTAGAGCCGATCAGTTCATTAGGCTTTCATATGAAGTAGCTGAGGTGGCATAAGGATCATTTATAGGAGGCCATTGACATCATATATTCCTCATACTTCATTGAGAAACAACCTTGTGGGAAGACAATCAGCAAAGTGGATATGACTTGAGGATACATGAAGGATGACATTGGATGTTCAATCATTCTCCTGAGCAAAGTTATGGGATTGCCTGCGACAGGTCATCTCACTCCATTCATGGTCAACTTTATTGAGACCATCAGACACGCAAAGATGCCACTAGATTGAGCTACCACACGTAGTGATAACCTATGTGACCAATTGTGGATAGTAAAGGACAAGAGGAAATTCTATATGACTTCTTATGTGGTATATCTACTTGCAGCAAGGGCCGTCATTATTATGCAATAAAGTTATGCTTTTGGTGTTAGCATTCAAAGTGTAGTTATTCTTGCCTGAATGTGTCATTGTTTTGTGAATTTTATTCATGAGATTGTGATTGAGCCAAAGGTTTGTTATGTTGTTTCTGGTTGTGAGATCTTTTAGTTCTAGTGTTTGCTACAGATATACGAATTTTGTTGACATAACGAGCTTGAGAAGAGATCACCTGATTGTGTCTACATAGCTTTTTGTCTTGCATGAGTGCACTTTTTATGGCCTTGCGATTTGATGAAGAGTGAAACATCATTCAATTTGTTAAAGATTCTCACCGATGATTTCATCAGTGCATTCTAGGAAGCGATGCTCCTATTTTCATTGGTTTCCTACTGATTTCTTCGAAGGTTTAACTCATAGCATGTTGTGTTTTGTAGCTTATGTCCATTTAGGAATTTCAATTTCATGTTATTTTCTTTTAGTTTCATTATTTTCTTTGCTAACCCCCTATTAGAATAGGACCTCATAGTAGTTGCATTATTAGAGTTGCATTCATTGAAAAATAGAAAATACAAAAATAGTGTTCTTTTGGTGTGATATTTTGAGATAGTGAACAGATTTTACTTCAATTCCAAGGTAAGAGAGTTTTTAGAACCAAAAAAGGCCTCCTTGTGAACACTCACATTTATCTTCTACTGAGTGGATTTTAGTACATCGTAAGACAAACACTGAACCTTGGAGTGGATCCTTAAAAAGATTTTCTTTTCAAGAGAGGAATTACACTATGGATTCTAGCTATTGACCTCATGCAAAACAAATGTCGAACAGAAGTGGCACTAGAGGGAGGAGCCAATACAAAGAACCTACTATTGGAAACAAGAAAGATTTGATAAAGTTTCAAAATTTTTGCACCCTTGCAATAATCTACACTCCATAAAAGTTTAGAAATCACTTCTAAATTTTTTAGAAATTTAGATATGTAGGTACGCAGGTATGCAAGTCCACAGGTTCATAGGTATGCAGGTTTATAGATTCGTAGGTATGCAAGTCCATAGGTTCGCAGATTTGTAAATCCATAGCTTTGCAGATTCGCAGGTCCACAAAACTCTATGGTACACAAAATTCAAAAGAAGTGAGGAGGTGTACTTCTGCAGAGGTGTGCTTTTTCTAGAATTGATACAAGCTAGAAGATATTGATCCAAGATCCCCATTCCAAGGAGCATTAAGATCTTTACCAAGTGCCCAAGAATTTCTAGAGCTTACTCATTTTTGTAAGCCATGTAGTGACAAAGGAGTACCCCAAATTCAACCACTTCCATTCGACATTTCATCATCTTCTTCTACTCCACTACCCATTCAACTACCAGGTGGACCTCCACATATTCCAACACTCCCATCACCATCCAAGCCACCTTTAGGCCCACAAAATCATCTAATAGCCTTTTTCACAAACACAGTTGATTCACCCATTAACTTGAGAGGTGACCTCCATGACCTCCCTAATAATCTCGAGAAATTTTGTCCAAGGTTCATTTACGAAGAAACAAGAACAACCGAAGATCATGTCAAGGTTTTCAAGGAAATTTGCAATCGAAAGAAAATTGCTAATGAAGATGTGGTTCTTTGTTTATTTCCCTACTCTTTGGGGGAAATTTCCTTCAATTGGTACATGAACCTACCACCAGGATGTATTGGAGACTGGGACACTTTTGAAAAATTGTTCTTAGAACAATTCAAAACAATCATCAATCTGGCAGTGATACATCAATAATTCATATCAATAAAAAGGGACCCAGCCGAGACAATTTCATGCTTCAACCATCGCTTTCATATGGCCTATTGCAAGTTGGAAACACCATACACAATATTGGTTGAAGCCACCATCCAATTTTATCTCAATGCTATGGACCCGCTTACTGCAATCTTTTTGAGAAGACTTCCTGCAGCAAATATTGACACATTGGACAAGGTCTTTACAAAAGCGATCACATTCACAAAGCAAGCTAATCCTAATGGGGGAGGAATGATTCTTCCTACACAAATAGTCCCTACAATGCCAACAGTTCCTGTGGGATTACCCACCGTGCCCAGTCAGTTCATACCTATGAACCCAATTCCATTGCAGCAAGCACTTGCTCCACAAACTCAAGTGATAACGTATCCAGGGTACAAGCCCCCAAAAATAGCTTTCTTTGAACAAAAGGCAATAGTTCTTGTGGAAGTAGGTAACAATCTACTTTTAGAAGTTAGTCAAAATAAGAAGACCATGTCACAAATGAACAATGAGTTGACATGTCTTAGATTGTCACAAGGACAAAATAACAACTTCCAAAGAAATACTGTTGGCCACTACAACAAAAATTTTGGTCAGAATTACAATAGGAACTTCAACAACAATAGTAACAACAATGTAGTAAACAATGGTGCAGGAAAAAACTTCAATCCTCCTGATCGCAACAATGGCTTCCAAAGACAAAACTGACCATGGAATACTTGACCAAATAATGGAAGCATTCTTGCTGATAACAACAAGATTCAGTATGCTAATATCAATTAGTATGGTGATGGCCAAAATATGCCTAGAAACGATGGTGCGTACTATAATGGTAATCAAGATGTGAATCAAAACCCACAAGTGAATGATAATCCTCCTCTTGTTCAATTCAATGCAATGCTATTAGAATCTTACAATTCTACACAGAATGTACAATTGGAACAACAAGAAAGTGAGGAATTCTCATTCCCTTTTAGTCAAGAACCCAATCTTCAACACAATGAGATGTTTTCCTTTCAAAATGACAATCGAAATACATATAATCTCAGAAACAAAAAGGATCCCTTGACTGATGGAATTCCTCCTGGTTTGCAACCAACTCCACCTGATCCTAGAGAAAACAACAATCCACCATCGGTAAGGCCAGCCCAAGGAGGAAAATAGTATCAAAATCAAGTGAACATACCAACAATACTAAAGAACCCTACTTGGTCTACTGAAAAGTATAATGCGGTTGAAGATCTGAAGAAAAAAAAAGCCAATATGTCCATGTTCAACATGTTGTATAATTGTCCACAAAAAAGAGAAGCACTCATGAAGACATTGGATAATACAAAGGTTTCCCATAATATGAATAATGTCCCTCCAAAGATGGTGTTGCAACAAGTAAATGTTGCAGAAGCAATGCCCACTATGTTCAAGGAAAAAGTTGAGGTAACCCCATTTTTGCTAAGCATAAGGATATATGGAAAGAATCTTCACAATTGTCTTATTGATTTAGGAGCTTCATGTGAGTGGTAATACAGTTGGATAAAATAGAGGTAAAATTCATTGGAGTATTGAAAGATGTACGGATACAATTAATAGTTGATCCTCAGATCCAGGATATTATTGGCATACATGTGGTTGATATCTTGAAAAAATATAGATTACTCCTAAGTAGAGAATGGACAAAATGTCTCAGAGGATGGTTCTCTATAGACTTCACTTAATTATGGTTGCCATGGAAAGGATTGAACAATCAAATCAAGATAGATGTTGAGCACAAACTGAAAATAATGATCATAGATTACAATGCCCCAAATGAGATAGCATTCTTACAATCAAATTTGGGTTTGTACAAAGTGATGGCATTGAACATGGTTCCAAACAATACATCTCAAGATCAAAATGAAGAACCTAAGGTGTCGATACCTAAAAGTGAGACTATGACACAATTCATAGAGAGTATGGTGACTAATTTACATTGTTCAGGAGAGGAAGTTGACCCTAGTATCCTCCTCCTTCCAAGTTTTTGTCGGTTACACAAACTTAATCATTTAGAGTTCGAATGTTCAGTATGCCAAGAAGTAGTAGCAAAGGTGTTGACACAAATAATGGAAAACAAGAGTACAAAGACCTCAAAAGATGAAATTACTAAAAGTCAAGATTTAATGAATTCATCCAACCTTATTAAATAGACTAAAGAGGAAAGTGAAGATTTAAATATATCATATAGTGATACCTCTTCAGATGGTGAAGGTCTATCTTCTCCTCCTCCCGGGATGATTAAAGTTCAGAGAAGAAGATGATATGTCAAAGGTAAAGGATGGACTTCAGTAGTCATTCATCCTAAACCTAAAATTGAACAAATCAATGAGCTAATAGGGGAAATTCAGGAGAAGAAAGAAAAACACACTCTTCCTCTATCCATATGGTATGAAGGAGATTCATCAAGCCCTACATGAGAAAAGTTACAATGGGTTCCCAAGAAATAGTCGTTCAAGACTCAAGTAAAAGAAGAGTTAAGGATGAATAAGCACAAAGTCAAAAAACCCAAGGAAAATGTAGTTTGGATACTCCACTTTGATGGTTCCAGATGTAAATCAAGAGCTGGTACAAGTATTAAACTAATCAACCCAAAAGGTAGGTCTTTCTATGCCACATATCGATTGCAGTTTAGATTTACTAACATTGGTGAAAAATACAAAGCTTTGATTCAAGGACTTCTCTTTGCATTGGGAAAAGGAGTCACCACTCTTATAATCAAAGGGGATTCTCAACTGGTGATACGACAAGTAAAATCCATATACTCATGCAATGGAAAAAGGTTAATCGCTTATAGGAAAAGGGTATGGGACATAATGGATGACTTTGAAGCTCTAAACATCAAATCCATTCCAAGAAGAAAGAATGTGGTAGCAGACACCCTTGCTATCTCAGCTAATGCTTTGCAACCAGTTGAAAAGATGAAGTTAAAAAATTCTTGGTTGAATTAGTTATTGTTCCTTCCATTCTTGACAATATCATGAACTTTTAGGTCTTTCAAGATAATCAACATATACTTGAGTTTATTATGTGCAGTCGCCATTTTCAAGGACAAGAGATTGATGATACACCTGAGGACAAGCCTGAAGATGATGAGCTTAAGGATGATGATGGAATCCTTAATTTGAAAACCAAAAGCATTCCAAAAGGAATGGTTGAACTTGAATGCATCTTTGACCATGACAAATCAATACTAAATAGAAGGGAGACTCAAGAGAAAGGAATTGAAGAATGTGACTCGTACAATTTGGGTACTGATGAAGAACCAAAAATGGTGCAAATAGGAAAAGCATGCAATCAAAAAGATGTGACATGCTCACACTACTCACCGATTATAAAGATGTTATTGCTTGGAGCTATGAAGAGTTAAAAACTTATGATCTTGAGATTATCACACATGACATCTCATTGAAACCAGACGCTAAACCTTTCTGACAAAGACAGTGACCAGTAAATTTGATAATTGAACCACTAATTATGAAAGAATTTAAGAAACTTCTGGATGCTAAGATCATATTTCCTATCCATCATTCCACATGGGTGGAAAATTTGGTTCCTGTACGGAAGAAGACTAGAGAGATTCATCTTTGTGTTGACTTTTGCAACTTGAATTTAGCATCTCAGAAGGATAATTACCCTCTACCCTCACTAGATGAGGTGTTGCAAATCATTAATGGTTCAAATATGATGTCATTCTTGGATGGTTACTTAGGATATAACCAGGTGAAGGTTGATGAAGAAGATAGGCTAAAGACTGCTTTCACAACCAAGTGGGGAACGTTTGCTTACAGAAGGATGCCTTTCGGGTTGATTAATGCAGCACCTACATTTCAACAAGGAATGGATGAAGCTTTCAAAGGATTGATAAATAGGTGTATAGTCATCTACATGGATGACTTGACTATCTTTTCAAAAGATCAAAGTACTTATATTGCTGATCTAAGGTAGGTATTCAATAGATGTCATAGGTACAGCATATCGCTCAATCCCAAGAAATGTTCGTTCGGTGTTACCAAAGGGAAGCTCCTGGGACATGTCATTTCTGAAGTCATAATTTCCATTGATCCAGATAGAGTTGAGACTATTTTGAAGTTAGCACCTCCACATAGTCGGAAGGAATTGAAATCTTTCTTTGGAAAGATAAACTTTGTACTCAAATTCATAAGTGGTTTCACAGAGATAGTCCACCCCCTCAATGATTTACTCAAAAAGGGAGCTAAAACAGAATGGGTACTGGAGATAAAAAAATAATTCCAAGATATTAAGGTTGCCATCTCCACAGCCCTAGTTTTGGTAAGTCCAGATTACGAGTTACCATTCAAGATCTAATCCTTTGCTTCTGAACATTCTTGTGCAAGGATCTTGACACAAAAAAGAGAGAAGGAAGATGAGCGACCAATTGCTTTTATGAGTTGTCCTCTAAATAATGCTAAGTTGAAATATTCAAATCTTGATAAATAGTCCTTTGCATTAATCAAGGTAGTAAAGAAGTTTCGTCACTACGTACTCAGAAGTAAGGTGTATGCAATTGTACCTGACCCAGCAGTAAAGATGCTTTTGATGCAGAATGAACTTGGTGAAAGAAGGGGAAATTGGATGGAAATACTTCAAGAATTCAATCTTGAAATTCAATCTATGAGATTAGTTAGAGGCCAAGGATTGTCAAAAATGTTCGCTGAAAATTAGGAAGGAAATCAAAAGGAATTCAAATTTGATGATGAAACAAATGAAGATGATCAAAAGAAGATGGTTGTATCGCAAGTTGATATCAATCAAGGTGTAGTGATAGATGTGTGGTACCAAGATATTATCTATTATCTCTTACAAGATCAATGCCCCAAATGGATGAATGGTTCACAACGTAGGGGACTTAAGATGAAATGTGAGTCTTACAAGTTACTTGATAACAAGCTATATAAAAGGAACTATGAAGGGATTTATTTGAAATGCTTAGGACGTGAAGAAGCTAAGGATGTTTTGGAAAATTTTCATGATAAGTATGGTATGGGACATGGTTCAGCAGAAGCAACTACTCACATGATTTTAAGATCAGGTTATTTTTGGCCCTCGATATTCAAGGATACTTTGGAACATGTACATTCTTGTCATATATGCCAAACTAGTGCTAACAAAGAGAGGCACCCGGCAATGCCACTACAACTAGTATACAAGGTGTGTCCTTTCACAAAGTGGGGACTAGATTTCATTGGCCTAGTAAACCCACCATCATCAACTAGACATGCATTCATTCTTATAGCTATGGATTACTACACATGATGGATGGAGGCAGAGACTTTCAGAAATTGCATTACTAAGGTGGTGACTGACTTTTTGGAAGAACATATTGTTACTATATTTGGAATGCCATTTTCTCTTGTATGTGACAATGGATCTACATTTGCATCTACATTCTTGACACAATGGGCATTTGAAAACAAAGTCATCATCAGATTCTCCTCAAATTACTACTCGCAAGGAAATGGGGTAGCAGAGTCTACAAACAAGAACTTAATCACTATGATAAAATGATTATTGAAGGAGAAACCTAGGGATTAGCATACACAATTGAAATATGCCTTGTGGATGGATCAAGTCAAAGTTAAAAAGGCCTTGGGGACTTCCCCATATCTACTTGATCACAGGAAAGAACCAATATTCTCGCTCAATCTCAAGATTCTTGTCTTAAAATTCATGAGTGGGTATGTTGATGACACTAACAGAGTACAAATTTGATTGATGAATCTTCTGGAAATGGATGAGAAATGAACAACTAAATTAGAGCACATGGATAAACATCAAGCTATTGTTAAGAGATGGTTCGACAAGAGGGCCACAATAAAATCCTTCAGGATTTTCGACCTCATACTACTTTGGGATGAGGCGAAAGAAAATTTGAGTAGCCATACCAAGTTTCAATGCTTGTGGACAGGCCCGTATCAGATTGTGAAAATTCTCAAAGAAAACACTTTTAGGCTAAGTTCCTTATAGGGGGAATTTCTACCTTTGCCCATAAATGGGCAATTTTTGAAACATTATTTTGAAGCCCAAAAAATAAAAATAAAAAGTTAGATTTCATTTCTGCATCTAGATTTTCATTTCATTTCTGCAAGCGTGTTTATTTTTGCAAGTGTGTTTCTTTTCAAGTTGTGTGTTTTCTTTTAGTCGTGTGTTCATTTTCAAAGTGATGTCAGTCCTAGGGGGTAAGGTGTACTCGGGATCTTTCTCAATATTTTACTAACCACTCTTTAGTCTTGATTTCAGGAGGAGGTATTTCTTTGTCAAAACATTTGGATGGTTGTGTGTCTCATACCAACTGAGCAATTGACATTTCTTATGGAATTAGTGAACTTTCAGTCTGGAAATCAGAAGCCTAGACCAATGAGCTCTCAACACTTTGAAAATTTTAAAATTTGATAATTTTGGGTGCTGTTGAATTAAAGTCAAAGATGATGTGGAATGATCTAAACTTCAACTGGTTCAAGCAAGAGGGATCTCCTCGAAAGGTTACTAAGATCATTGTTGGCATGAGAGTTCCCTAAAAGTTCTAAAAGAGGAACACAAGGGATGTTTATAAGAGATCGAATCCAAGAAATGACACCGATGTTCTGGTTACACAGTCTAAGTGTAGTCAGGATACAGAACAAAAAAAAAGAAGAAAAGATAGTGTTAAGTCAGAAGGATTCTAGAGATCTAAAATGGCTAAAGATATGTTATAAAATAAAGTGTCTTGCATTCAAAAGTATTGTTTCATCAAAAGTAACATGTGGAATAACATGGAGCAATTATGCAAAAGGCCAAAAATTAAAATAACATGGCATCCCACTAAGAGCCTCGAACTGATTCTCTCATCTAGTCAAGCAATTGATTGACAAAGGGCCTTCATGGAAATTTTGAATGAATGAGCTGGGAGGAGTGGAAGATTTTTTTGAGTTGATAGAGAACTTTGATTGATTGCATCCTAACACATCAAAGGGAATGAATACATAATGCACACACTGAGTTTGAAGGTTTTGACTTCAGAGATTTTGATTGCAAAGTCATCGAAAATATGCTCAAGCTGTTCAAAGTTTGGTTGGTGTTTGACACATAGCAGAAGAATGTTTGTTGATGAAGAAATGCCTTGATCATTTCTTCCTTTTTTTTTGGGGCTATTTGTTGTGGTGTCCACAACACACGCCCTATTCCTATGGAGGAATGGGGACCCCCTACCTTTTTTTGACTCCTGAACTCATAGTTTGGGAATTGAGGGAAGAAAATTTAGCTAGAAGCCTTAGAGTCAAAAAATAATAATAATAATTTTTTTTTTTTAAATCATCATCTCGCGCATGCACACATCAAGGCGCGGTGCACTTTGCACCTCCCCTTCTTTCCTTGCTCATTTTTCACAAGGGCAAGAAGGGAGAGGTATGGAGACACCCCCTAACCCCATTTTTTTCTCCTTCTAAGCATGCATGCACACGCGTGGGAGGCAGCACGCAGTGCTCTTTTAGGCACGTGTATGCTATGCTTGAGCGGCACACCTGCATGTCGCGCTGCTCATGGCCCCTTTTGGGTGTGCATGGCATGACACTCGCTCACACCCCTTTCTTGGGTGTGCTACGTGATAGTGTTGCATGTGCCCCTTTTAGGCTATGCCTACGACAATGTCATTGTGCCCCTTTTGGGCACTCGATGTCGTGTCGCGCACGAGCTTTTTTGGCTACGCTTGCAGAAGTGCTATAGCACCTGCCATGCGTGCCCCTCTTGGCTGCAACCGAAAGATCATCTTTGAGATTCACCCTAATCCATTCCAAATTAGTAAATGCAACATCATATCCCGGGACCATGCAGTCAACTAAATTGATTATGACCCTATCTCAGCATTTTTTTCCTAATGAAAGGGTGGTAAAGAGCATCACTGGGGAAGTGGTCTTGGATCTACAACCCAATAATATCGAGAGAGTTTTTCATCTACCTAGAGCCGATCAGTTCATCAGGCTTTCATATGAAGTAGCTGAGGTGGCATAAGGATCATTTCTAGGAGGCCATCGACATCATATATTCCTCATACTTCATTGAGAAACCATCTTGGGGGAAGACAATCAGAAAAGTGGATATGAATCAAGGATACATGAAGGATGACATTGGATATTCAATCATTCTCCTGAGCAGAGTTATGGGATTGCCTGCAGCAGATCATCTTGCTCCATTCATGGTCAACTTCATTGAGACCATTAGAAATGCAAAGATGCCACTGGATTGGGCCACCACACTTAGTAAGAACCTATGTGACTAGTTACGGATAGTAAAGGACAAGGGGAAGCTCTATATGACTTCTTATGTGGTATATCTACTTGCAGCAAGGGCCGCCATTATTATGCAATAAAGTTATGCTTTTGGTGCTAGCATTCGGAGTGTAGTTATTCTTGCCTAAATGTGTCATTGTTTTGTGAATTTTATTCATGAGATTGTGATTGAGCCAAAGGTTTATTGTGTTGTCTTTGGTTGTACGATCTTTTAGTTTTGGTGTTTTCTATAGATATATGAATTTCGTTGACGTAACAAGCTTTAGAAGAGATCACCTGATTGTGTCTGCATAGCTTTCTATCTCACATGAGTGCACTTCCTATGACCTTGCAATTTGATGAAGAGTGAAACATCATTCAATTTGTTAAAGATTCTCACCGATGATTGAATCAGTGCATTCTAGGAAGCGCTGCTCCTATTTTCATTGGTTTCCTACTGATTTCTTCGAAGGTTTAACTCACAGTGTGTTGTGTTTTGTAGCTTATGTCCATTTAGGAATTTCAATTTCAAGTTATTTGATTTCATCTTATTTGCTTTAATTTTTTTTATTTTCTTTGCTAACCCCCTGTGAGAATAGGACCTCATAGTAGCTACATTATTAGAGTTGCATTCATTGAAAAAATAGAAAATACAAAAATATTGTTCTTTTGGTGTGATATTTTGAGACAACGAATAGATTTTACTTCAATTCCAAGGTAAGAGAGTTTTTAGAACCAGCAAAGGTTTCCTTGTGAACACTCACATTTATCTTCTACTGAGCAGATTTTGGTACATCGCAAGAAAAACACTGAACCTTGGAGTGGATAGTTAAAAAGATTTTCTTTTCAAGAGAAGAATTACACTATGGATTCCTTCCATTGACCTCATGCAAAATGAACGCCCAATAGTTTGTATTGTAAGATTTATTAGGGTTGGCCCCTAACAGGGCTCACTTCAAAAGAGTGAAAAAGTTGTGACATGTTGCTAGTGGTTTTTCCCAAATTGGGTTTTCACATTAAATCCTAGTGTCAAACTTGTGTTGAATGTTTTATGGTGTTTTACATTTTAAATATTTACATTTAGCAAGTCTATTATATTAGGATTGTAAACCACTAGCTAATATTGTTATTCAGACTATAGTAGAGACCGAGTTGTAGGATAAGCTAAATGAAAAAATGTTGAAATGTTTGATTGTTTAATTGGTACTAATGGGCCTTGAATAATTGATTCATACCCCCTACCCCTCTCATTTATTCTAATTATTCTAACAATTGGTATTAGAGCATTAGCACAAAAGTTTGAAGGTGCTCAAAGCCAAAGATCATGACTCACAAAAGGGAGGTACCAAAGCTAAACAAGGAGAAATTTCATGTGTGGAAAATACTAATGAGGGTACATATAGCCAGTATTGGTGATGCGATAATAAAATTTGAATATGTAAAGATAACAATCATTCCTCTAAATGCTCAACATCAAAAAGAAAAGAAAGAACATAATTAGGCAATGTTGGAGATTGCTTCAGCGCTAAGCTATGCTGAGTTCAATGAAATAAAATATTGTGAAATTGAAAAATAAATGCAGGACAAACTAAAGACTATATATGGAGGATATGACAATGTTTTGAGAGCCAAATTAGATAGTCTAAGGGGAAATTTTGATGAAATGAGAATGACAAAAGGTAAAAAAATAGTGTAGTATTGCACAAGAATCAAGGAAGTTATAAATGTTATTCGAGGTGCAAATGGAATGATTAAAGAAAAAATAGTGATAAGAAAGATATTGAGAACTCTACTTCCTATATATGCCATTAGGTTTTCTGAAATACAAGAGCTGAGACGAACTCCAGGTAACAATTTGACTTTGGAAGGTATAATTGGTAGACTTACTATTTTTGAGATGTCTAATTTTGATAGCTACACACCTACTACCATTGAATCTTCTTTAAAGTCATAATTGGTTTCCCAACAAAAGAAAAGGATAACATGTGAAGAGTGATATTAACACTTCTAATGATGAACTTGAAGCACTTATTGAAAATAGATTTGGAAGAGGCAGAGGTAAGTACAAAGGTAAATTACCTATATAAAAAATTTCATGCAACAAAGTTGGTCATATTGATACAAGATGTCATGATAAAGAAGACAAGGATGAGAGAAAGGAAAGAAAGTACAAAGGAATGAGAGATGATAGAGACGAAAAGAAGAACATGGATGAAAAAGGTAAGAAATCCTATTACACTATTGTAGAAGAAACTAACTTTGAATCTGAAATTAATGATGATGAAGTTGTCTATGTTGCTACCAAAGAGGATTCTGATGAAGATGAGAAAGTTTCTTTAATTTCTTATATGAACGAAAGTGACAAATGGATAGTTGCTAGTGGTTTCTCTAATTATATGACTAGTGATAGAAATAAATTTGAGGACATTGAACCATTCAAGGGTGGTTGTGCTAAATTTGGTAATGATATTCCATGTATTGTGAAAGGAAAAGGGACTATTCAATTGACTGACAAAATCAACTGTCACAATATTTACTAAGTGGAAAGACTTAACTATAATTTGTTGAGTATTTCATAGTTAAAAAAATTAGGGTACAAAGTTGAATTCCATCATAGAAAGGCCAAGATATATGATATTGATAGAAAGCTAGTTGGAAGTGGTGATCAGACAAGATGTAATTTGTTATATCTAGATTTATCTAATGAGACATGTTTTTTTGCACAACAAGAAGATATTTGGTTATGGAATGAAAGGTTATGTCATGTAAATTTTGACAATTTTGTGAACATTAGTAAAATGAAGAAAGTAAGAGGTTTTCCAAAATTAAAGAAGCCTGACAGTGCTATGTGTAAACAATGTCAATTGGGAAAAATGACAAAGTCTATTTTCAAGAGCAAAACATACACCTCCAGTGATATTTTGGAAATGGTTCATACTAACCTATGTGGACCTATTAATGTTCAAAGCTATTGCGAAGACAAGTATTTCATTCTTTTATTGATGATTACTCTAGGATGATGATTGTGATGTTTCTCAAAGCTAAATATGATGATTTTTAGTTATTTGAGTGGTATTTGGCTAGAGTTAAAAAATTAATAAGAATGATTCTAAAGTGTCTGAGCTCTGATAGAGGTGGTGAATTTATTTCCAATGAGTTTAATACATTCTACAATGACAGATGAATTAAAAGATAGATCTCAACACCAAGGAAGCTCCTTAGAATGGGATAGTTGAAAGGAGTAATAGATCAATCATAGATTGTGCTAGAACAATGACGAAGGAGAAGAATGTATAACAAAAATATTGGAGAGAAGCTAGCAATAATGTTTTATATTCCTTGAACAGAGTGCAAGTCAAGAAAGGTACAAATGCTACACTTTTGAACTATGGTATGGATATGCTCCTAATGTGAAATATTTCAAAATCTATGGAAGAAAATGCTACATATTTAAAGATAATAGGAATCAAAAACTTGATGTTAAGAGTGATGAACATATATTTCTAGGACACTCCACCAAGAGTAAAGCTTGCAAGTGTTTAAACGCTAACACTAACAAAGTTGTGGAAAGTGCAAATGTGAAAGTTGATGAATTTGCATAAAGAAATGATGTTGAATGTAAGAAAGAACCTAGAGATTATAGTAAATTCATATATGTGGATGATGGTTCTCTAAGCACTCTTAATAAACAAGAAAACAAAGTTGTAGTTTCCCAGTAGATAGGGAATGTCAAGGTACAACAACCAATTATCGAGCTATAGATAGTGGGTGTTGAGCAATAGATAGAAGATGCCAATTCATAGATAGCTATTGTTGACCATCAGATAGAAAATGTCAAGCATGAAGAACCTAAACCTAAACTTGAATAAGAAAGAGATAATGAGCCTAATATTGTTTTTCAAGATGAACATGTTGAAGAACAAAGAATGAGACCATCTATTCTAGCCAAGTATGTAAGAAGACATCATAAACCTGAAGAAATTATTGGATATGCATAATCTAGTGTTATGACAGGGAACAGACTTGGAAGTGATACATTCTTACTTTGTGCATTTGAGCCCAAATTAGTGAAAGATGCTCTAGATAATGAAGATTAGATTCAAGAAATAAATGAAGAAATTGAAAATTTTGAAAAGAACAACACTTGGACTTTAGTACCTAGACCAAAGGACAAAAATTTAATTGGAATAAAGTGGGTTTTCAGGAATAAGCTAAAATGAAAAAGGTGAAGTGACAAGGAACAAAGCAAGTTTTTTGTGCAAATGGTATGCTCAAGAAGAAGCAGTTGACTATGGAGAAAATTTTCCTCTTGTAGAAAGACCGTAAGGAGTCAGAACTCTAGTTACATACTTAGCCAACAAAAAATTTAAGGTATATCACATGGATGTCAAAATTGTATTCTTGAATGGTACATTTAAGGAAGATGTATACATAGAATTGTTGAAATTCTTTAGAATAACTAAGAGGGGGGCGAATCAATTATCTAAGGTCTAGACGTACAAATAAGACTTTTCATAGCTTAGTGAATCCACATCCATAAAAAATATGCATCATGTGTGCATCTATTAGATCATACAATCACATAAACTTGTAGGTTACTATCAAATCAACTTTGCAAAAATGTAAGCATGAAACATAATAGATTCAACAACACATTTGACACAATGATTTTATGTGGAAACCCAATTTGAAAAAAAACACCAGTAACATGCTACTCATTCTCACTCTTCTAAAGTGATTCCCTATGAAAGGCCAACCCTATTAAAGGTTACAAAACACACTATTAAATGTAACTTGGTTAGAGGATTTTGATCACCCTAATAGGAGTGAGCCTAGTTAAAGTACTTTATATCATTCACTTGGAATGTCACCCAGTTAAAGGATTTACAAATGACTATTAGGTCAACCTTAATCCAAAGGATTTACCCTAGACTATACAATGATTAGAAAGTAACAATAAGGCTTGGTCTGATAACAACTTACAACTCACTTTGCAGATTATAGATATCTATTTTAGTCCTTCATTCTACTTGGCTTTCACACACTTCAACTCTGATAGCTTGTTCACCCTTCAAGCATCCATACCCTTAAGCCTTCTTTGCTTGCCAATAGCAGTCTCTTTTGTTTGGTCATTGATGAAGCAATACCCCAAACTCCTTGTCTTCCTTAGGTTCTCGCACATGACAACCTTTGCTTCTAACCATCCATCTCTATAAATAGAGAATTAAGATCTTTTTTCATTCAACCTCTATCATCCATTTTAGGGTTACGTAGGATTAGGTAGGATTCAATGAACCTACCCATCCTTTCATTTTAGTCCCTTCTAGAAACTTCTCCTTCAATCCTCTTTGAATTCACCTCAAAATGGTTCATCTTAAATTTTGTGCCACTTGCTCATCAAGATTATCTTCCACAAGGTTCACATAATACAAGAAATCAAACTTGTTAGCTCATATTCATCAAATTCATAATTATTCTCATAATGTTGTCACTTGGCATTAACTTTCTTCTAGTTCTTAGCACATAATAAATTTATTGGTATCCACTATCAAATCACTTAGCATGAACTAAATCTTACTGGTGCTTGGAATCAACTAAACTTTACTCACCTAACATTGTATCACTCGGAATACACTAAAATTTGACTTTTCTCAGCTCCAACTAACTTTCTACTTGGCTTGCACTAACTTTGCTTGACACCTACTTTCCACTCGATCAAGCTTGGTAGACTCAATTCTTCTTTCTTATTCTTCTAGACATTGTTAGTGCATCCATCCTTTGTAACCTTAAATAGATAATTAATGCATTGTAACATCACTATCTTAACTGATCTTTGTACTCATTTTTCATACCATAACTCAACCTTTCCTCTAGGCGCTATTACTATCTGATTTGATCAAAACCTCCTCATTAATCAAACAAATGATAGTACTTAAATCATTTAAGTAGTCGTCTTACTAGCAATTAGCAGGTTTGACATTAGTGACAAAGCAATGATTGAAACACATTCTCATACTTGTATCAATCTATTTTCAACAATATCCCTCTTTCACATTGATGGTAAACTAGTATAACCAACAATAATACCCAAAAAAATAATACCTTGTATTGAAATCTCTCTATCTATCAGCTATTTTTTATCTTCTATATAGGTTACAAAATTATGTTTTGAACAACAGACAATCAACTCATCCTTATGACTCCCTCTTGATCACTTCATTTTTAGGTATCTGTCTCTACCCTTATATTTCCCTTAGCATTATCTCCCTCTTACTAGGTAGATGTAATCATTTGTTATTTTGTAGTAATCATTAAGTACACTATCTCCCTCTAAGTAGATATTCCATGTTTCTTACTATCTATATAATATCTCCCTCTTTGACAAAAATGCCAAAGGCTTATCATCTTAATATGGAGATATGAACATTTTTAGTTTCTCCCTATGTCACCTAGCTTGTGAGTGATTTGTAGCTCTAGCTCTTTGATTACTTTAGGCAGCTCCAAAAGTAAGATCCATTGCATCAATGTGTAACATATGTCAATCATCTCATTTGATATAGGGAACTTCTCATGCTTCTTAAATAGCCTTGGATAGGGGTATCACCCCTAGTTTACCTCTTAGATACTCATGAGCATCCTTAGGTAATGCTTTTGTAAAGATATCAGTTATTTTCTCTTTTGTATTCACATATTCCATCTTCACCTCTTTATCTTGAACTAACTCTCTCAAGTAATGATACCTGATTGCAATGTGCTTAGTCTTTGTATGCATCATAGGATTCTTTGATATATTTATAGCACTGTGTTATCACAATAAAGTATCATAATTTTAGTGATTTCCTCCTTCATATCTTTGAGTATTTATTTGATCCATACAATGTTTGTACAATTTACTGCAACAGCAACATATTTAGCTTCAATAGTAGATTGAGATATGAAGTTTTGTTTCTTGCTAGTCCATGTAACTAGCCTTTTTCCTAAGAAAAATGCTCCTCCACTAGTTCTCTTTCTGTTGTCAGTATTTCTAGCCCAATTAGCATCAGTGTAGGCTCACAACTCAAATTTTTTATTTTTCTTGTAGTATAGACCATAGTCTTCTATTCCTTTCAAATGTCTCATTATTCTTTTAACAGCCATCAAATGATTCTCCCTAGGATTGACAAAGAATCTTGCAACTATCCCAATAGATAATGCAATGTTAGGTCTACTATGTACTACATATTGTAATTTGCTAAGCATAGACTTGTACAATATTTGATTCACCTTAGTTGAATTATCATTCTTTGACAATTTGTGTCTTGTCACCATAGCTGTGCTTACTAGCTTGAAATCTTCCAATTCAAAAAATTTCAATATCTCCTTTACATATTTTGACTGAGTGATGTATATTCCATATTTCATATGATGTACTTGCAAACCCACAAAGAACTTGATCTCTCCAAATATAGACATCTCAAATTCTTTTGTCAATTCATTTGTGAAAGCTTTATGTAAAGTATCTTGACCACCAAATATGATATCATCAACAAAAAATTTAGATAATAAAATACCTTTTCCTTTCTCTATCTTCAAGTACATATTGTTTTTATCACTAGTCGTCTCAAATCAAATCTTCACAAGATAATTATGAAGCCTTTCATACCATGATCTTGGTGCTTGCTTCAAACCGTATAAAGCTTTTTGTAGTCTACATACCATGTTTTTGTTGTGAGCATCAAAAAATCCTTTTGGTTGTTCTATATAAACCTATTCTTTCAATATGCCATTTAGAAATGTAGATTTAACATCCATTTGATAAAATTTGAAATCTTTGTAGGAAAATTTAATCTCCAAAATTCTTTTAGAGGTGTGATTCTTACTCTTAAAACTAGACTTTTTCATTTTTCCTAACTAACATTGTTTGCAAATTATATAGTCAAGTTTCTTCAACTTAGGCAAACCTATTACTCTTCTCATGTTACTAATACTAACCAAATTATAAAAATTAAAATGACATAACCTCTTGTTCCATAACCACACATTATCAAACTCTAAAACTAAACAAATAGCATCATTCATATCAAGGTAGAATAGATTACCTCTAGTTTGATCACCTTTTCCCATTAGTTTTCCATCAATATCATATATCTTAGCAATCTTGTTCTCAGACTCAACCTTACAACCTAAACTATTCAGTTGTGACACACTCAAAAAATTATTGTTAAGTCCTTCAACATAATAAGTATTGTCACATAAAATCTTTCTATGAGTTTGATAGATCCTTTTCTGTTTATCAGACAAGGTGCATCATTACCAAATCTTACACTATTTCCATCATAATAATTCAAGGTAATGAACTTACTTTTATCTCCAGTCATGTGATCTGAACACCCATTGTCAATGATCCATTTGTCATTCTTGTTCACACAAGACACTAGTGCAGTTGCCTTGTCCTCATCAAAATCATCCTTCATTACAACATACACCACTTCATCATCATAATCGTCATATCCATCTTTGGTTTTCTCTTCAATAATGTAGCAAGACTTATTGCCTTTGTCTTTGTAATCTTTGTTGTCTCCATCTCTTCTACTTTTGTATTTATCTCCACCTCTATATTCCTTCTTCTCTAGACATCTAGAAGCAATACAACCAACCTAATTGCAATTAAAACACATGATAGGTAACTTATCTTTGACTTTGGCTTTACCTCTATGAAATCTCCTTGCTAGTAATGCTTCAAGTTGTTCTACATCCTCCTCATCTATATCACTATTACTGGAAACATATTTTACTTTTTTCTTCTTCTCATTAGGTTCCTTCAATGACATTTTAGCTTTGAAAGTAGATTCAACATTTTTAGATTTGAAATCATCAAAATTAGATAGCTCAAAAGCAATGAGCCTATCACCAGACCTTCAAGCGTCAGATTATAACCTAGTATACATCCCAGTTCTTGTATTGCAAAAACTCTAATAGAAAAGATGGGCATAAATTTTTTTTAAAATTTTCTTAATATAGTCTCATCATCTATATTACTAGTAGCTCCTGTATAGCATTAACAATATCTTTTATCCTAGAGCAATATTGAGAAACATTTTCACCTTCTTGCTTTCTCATATCATCAAACTTACCTCTAAGACTTTTAGATTTGGCTATTAGAACATTTTTGTATCCTTGATAAATGGTGTGAAGAGAGTCCCACATTTTTTTGAATTATCACAACCCTTTATGTCATCAAACTTGGCATAACTTAGGGTGGAGGTAATCTCCAGCATTGTCTAGTGTTTTTTCTTCTTTTCCAAATCTTCAATGTTTATGGCTTCAGCATGATCAACATACTCTATGATGATGGTAGATTGTGCATGATCTCCAAGACCTCCTAGGTGTAGCTTCATTAGGCTTTTCCATATAGGAAATTTATCTCTATCAAGCTTGGGTACCTCTCTATTTGACAACTTGATACCTTCAAACTAGTCCTCTTAAGTAGATGGTTCTAATATCAATTGTTGGAATTCTTTAGAATAACTAAGAGGGGGTGAATGATTTATCCAAGGTCTAGATGTACAAATAAAAATTTTAACATCTTAGTGAGCCCATATCCATAAAACATATTCATCGTGTATGCATCTATTAGATCATACAATCACATAAACTTGTAGGTTACTGTCAAATCAACTTTGCAAAAATGTAAGCATGAAACATAACAGATTCAACAACACATTTGACACAATGATTTTATGTGGAAACCCAATTTGGGAAAAACCACTAGTAGCGTGTTACTCATTCTCACTCTTATGAAGTGACTCCTTATGAAAGGGAAACCTTGTTAAAGGTTATAATACACACTATTAAATGTGACATGGTTAGATGATTTCAATCACCCTATTAGGAGTAAGCCTTGTTAGAGGACTTTAGATCATTCACTTGGAATGTCACCCAATTAAATGATTTACAAATGACTATTAGGTCAACCTTAATCCAAAGGATTTACCCTAGACTAGTACAACGGTTAGAAAATAATAGTAAGGCTTGATATGATAATAACTTACAACTCAGTTTGCAGATTACATATCTCTATTTCAGTCCTCCATTCTGCTTAGATTTTACGCACCTCATCTTTGATAGCTTGTTCACCCTTCAAGAATACATACCCTTAAGCCTTCTTTCTTTACTTTCCAATAGTAGTCTCTTTTGTTTGGCCACTGATGGAGAAATGTACCCCAGACTCCTTGTCTTCCTTAGGTTCTCCCACATGAAAACATTTGATTCTGACCAGCCATCTCTATAAATAGAAAAGTAATATCCTTTATCACTCAACCTCTATTGTCCATTTTAGGGTTAGGTAGGATTAGGTAGGATTCAATGAATCTACCCATCCTTTAGTTTTATTCCCTTCTAGAAACTTCTCCTTTAATCCTCTTTGAATTTGCCTCAAAATGGTTCATCTTGAATTTTGTGCCACCAAATCATCAAGCTTATCTTCCACATGGTTTACACAACCCATGAATTCAAACTTTTTAGATTCGATTCATCAAATTCATGATCTTTCTCATAATGTTGTCACTCGGCATTAGGTTTCTTATTATGCTCAACACATACTGTGTTGCTCAACATCCACTATCAAATCACTCAGCATGAACTAAAGTTTACTGGTGCTCAACATCAACTAAACTTTACTCAATTTACACTATATCACTTGGCATACACTAAAATTTGAATTTTCTCTGCTCCGACTAATTTTTTGCTCAGCTTGCACTAACTTTTCTCAACACCTACAATCCACTTGGTCAAGCTTGGTAGACTCAATTCCTCTTAGTTGTTCTTCTAGACTTTGTCAGTGTATCCATCCTTTGCAACCTTAAATAGATAATCAATGCACTATAACAACACTATCTTAACTGATCTTTGTACTTTTTTTCATACCATAGCTCAACCTTTCCTCTAGGTGTTATTGTTATCTAATTTGATCAAAACCTCCTCATTAATCAAACAAATGATAGTACTCAAATCATCTAAGTAGTTGTCTTACCAAAAAGTAGCAAGTTTGACATCGGTGACAAAACAATGATTGAAACACATTCACATACTTGTATCAATTTGTTTTCAACAAACCTGAAGGACTTGTGGACCCAGAAGGGAAGAATATGGAAACTACCCAAAGATCTATAAAGATTGAAACAAGCTCCAAGAGCATGGTATGAAAGACTTCAAGATTACTTGGTGAAGATGGGTTTTGAAAGGACAAATGATAACAGTAATCTATACTTGAAGACTGGTAAGAATAATGAGGTACTTCTATCTAAATTTTTTGTTGAAGACATTATATTTGGAGGAAAAGAAGCATTATGAAAATCATTTGCTAATGAAATGATGGAGTTTGAAATTTCAATGTTTAATGAAATCAAATTCTTTGTTGGCTTAGAAGTATATCAAATGAAATCTAGTATTTTCTTTACTCAGTCCAAATATATCAAGGAGATACTAAAAACCTTTGGAATGGAAGAATCAAGACTAGTGAGCACACCTATGTCAATAGGATATAAGTTATCTAAAAATGATGAATCTATTGATGTGAACCAAACACTATATAGCTCAATGATTGGAAAACTACAATATGGTGTTCATAGTAGACCTAATATTGCATTAGTTGTTGGAATAGTTGCTATATTTTGATAAAATCCCAAGGTGAATCATATGATGGAAATGAAAATTATATTGAGATATATGAAAGGTGCAGAAGAATATGGATTGTATTACAAGAGGAGTGATAGATTTGAACTGAAGGTATTCACTAACACTAAATGAGCATAAAATATTGATGATAGAAAAAGCACCAATGGAGGTGTATTCTTGATCCAAGGAGTTCGGAGAGTTGTAACTTTTGACTCAAATCTAGGTTTTCTTAGATTTTTCTGGGTTTTTTTCAAAATCTATAGTTGAGGTGGATTCCACCTTAGCTAGCTCTATTGGGGCCCATTTCAATATATTTTTGAGAGCCATAAATTCCATCTTGGCCTTCGAATTTTAGTTTTAAAATATCTTAGGTGTTTTTTTGTTTTTTCTACTTTGTAATAACTTTGAAATTTCTTTCTAAATTTTGGATATTAGTTGGCAATTTTCCTTTATGGTTTAAAGGGTAGATATAGGAAACTTCAAATTTTCTTTCTGAGATTTTTTAGAAGTTACTGAAAATGGCATATTTTTTCAGTTGTTGAAATCTACCAAATTTGAAAATTTCGTGTTTTCTCATTTTGGAGTCAGTTGTTATTTAATGGAGTTAGAGATACATGTAGAGGCAGTTTTCGATAATGAGAAATTTAGAGTTTGAATCTATATTAGGTTTTTTCATGAACTATTAAGTTCTTTTTGAATTGAGATCAGTGTGCTACATCAATTCTTTCAAGGAAAGAGATTGTTTTCATGGACAAGCAAGAAACAGAACTATATTTCTCAATCAACTGTTGAAACTGACTATGTGGCAACTATAGTGAACTATTCAAACATCATGTGAATCAAGAAATTATTGAAAGGATTGAAAGAAGAGATTATAGACCCAATGGTTATCTATTGTGATAACACAAGTGCTATCAACTATCAAAGAATCTTTTGATGCACACAAAAACCAAGCACATTGCTATCAAGTATCACTATTTGAGAGAACTAGTTCAAGACAAAGAAGTGAAGTTAGAATATGTACATACCAAAGAGCAAATTTCTAACATATTCACTAAAACTTTAGCTAAAGATGTTCATGAATATCTCAGAGGTAAATTGGGGGTGATCTCCCTAAACAGAACTACTTAAGCTACAAAGAGGCATTGCATCAAATGTGCTAATAAGAATACCCTACACATTGATGCAGATAGTTCTATTTTAGGAGGTGCCTAAGGTAGTGAACTAAATTAGAGCACAAGAATAGCATAAAAAATTAGTCATATATAGATGACATAATTCAGCCTTGACATGTACTTATCTACATAATCAAGATGCATCAAGAAAATGAATCCAAGAGAGATGGCATTGTTGTCAAAGAGGGAGAATATGATTATGACAGAGGGAGTTTGAACTCAAAACTTTGAGTTTATGAAATTACATGGATGAAAATTAGAAAGAAACTAAGGATATTGGTTACTCATGGAAGTGAACTCTTTTGGATTGCATGGTAACAAGAAGGAGATTATATTCATAAAGTAAAATATTTGAGGTGTTTCCATCAATTCCAAAGAGGCAAATTGTTGGAAACTATAATTGAAACAATTCTTATGTTGTCATTGATGCCAAATCTATTGATGAGACATATTTCTATATGATCTAAATTTCATATCTATTTGATTGATAAAGAGGATTTGAGAAATTATTCATAACAAAAGCACCTAGAAAAAAGGTTGAGTTATGAAAAGGAAGCTATAATAGATGTTTGATTAGTTTGACTTTGACAAGATAATTTGATTTTTTACATGCAAAAATACTGAAAGATTGCAAAAGCTTGAGTGAGGAATACAAGAGAATATTAAGGAACTTGGAGTTCATACTGAGGGATGCTAGTGTCAATCAACCATCATAACATATTAAGTCAGGTGCAACTATAATTCAAGTGAAACTTAGTGTTGAGTGAGCATTAGTATCAGCTGAGTAAAAAGTGTAAGTGTCCAACAAGTGATCCAGTGATAACTAGGTGTGATAACCTAGTAATGATCGAGTGATAGTATTTGAATGCAAATGAGAAATCATGTTTTCTAGCTGACTCGGTTGATTTCTTGGGATATGGAAAGTGTGTTGAAGATAAGGATTTATGAGTTGGATCATTTAATTCCAAGAAAGGATTAGGTAAGATATCTAATGAATGGATTTCATGAGAAGTTTCTAGAAGAGATGGAGATGAATAGATATAATGAATATGTTAGATCAAATTGTAAACCCTATGGTGATTGTGAAAAATGGAAAAGGATCAAAATTATCTATTCAAGGAGGTACAGAGGCAAAATTTTAGAAGAGAGATACGAAGAAGAGAGCAGAGAAGTTGTGTGTGTTGGAAATATCTCCAGTGAAGATGGAATAAAGTTGTTGATGTTGATAAGAAAATCTAAGCATAAGGCTTAAGTTTCTTGTAAAGAGAAGGGTGGATGCTTGAATGGTTGCCAAGGAAATCAAGGATAGAGATAACAGGGAAGGCTTATGAGGAATTCAGCACATTAACTAAATAAGAGATCTAAAATGTAAAAGTGAGTTGTAATCATACCAATCAAACCCTACTATTTTCTTTTTAAACATTTTAAATAGTTTTTATTGAAATCCTTATAATAAAAGGTTGACCTAATAGTCACTGAGAACTTAATAGCCTATATAAATCCTTTAACTAGTTGACATTCTAATGGAATATTGTAAAGTCCTCTGACAAGGTCACTCCTAATAGGGTGATTAAATCCTTTAACTAGGTCACATTTAATAGTGTGTATCATAACCTTTAACATGATTGGCTCATAACAAGGCTCACTTCAATAGAGTGAAAAAGTGGTGGCATGTTGCTGGTGGTTTTTCCCAAATTGAGTTTCCATGTTAAATCCTAGTGTCAAACTTATGTTGAATGTTTTATGGTGTTTTACATTTCAAATGTTTATATTCAGCAAGTCTATTATATTAGTATAGTAAACCATTAGTTAATATTGTTATTCAGAGTATAGTAGAGACTGGGTTGTAGGATAAGCTTAACAGAAAATGTTTAAGTGTTTGATTTTTCAATTGATACTAATGGACCTTGAGTAATCGATTTACCCCAACCCCACCCCCACCCCCCATAGTTGTTCTAAATATTCTTACATATTAAATGTATGGTTGCATGCACTGAGAAGGCTAATGAGTTCTTTGAATTGTTAAATAAAAAGTTAGAGGATTTTCCTTCTCTTAGATTGCCTAAGTTTAACAAATTATTTAAAAGTGGAGTGTGATGCTAGCAAGTTGGAAATAGGGGTTGTGTTAAGAAAAAAAATCACCTTATTGATTTATTTTCTAATAAGTTGAATGAATCCAGGAAAAAGTATTACACTTGTGACTTGGAGTTGTACATAATGGTTCATGCTCTAAAGAAATGGAGGAACTATCTATTGCCTAAATAACTCTATGTACTGATAATCATGCCCTTAGTTTCCTCAATAGACAAGAGAAGCTAAGTCAAAAACACATTAAATGGTTAGAGTACCTACAATCATACACTTTCATGATTAAGAATAAAAAGGGTACAACAAACAAGGTATTAGATTCTTTGAGTAGGAGAGTGTTGGCTATGTAGAAGATCCAATTAAAAATTATAGTGATGAAATCATTGAAGGGCTTATATATAGATGATAAATATTTTACATATGCTTGCAATACTTGTTTAAGTTTTTCAAAAAAATTCCATGTTCCTTATTATGATTACTTGTTGAAAGATGGTTTATCATTTAAAGATCATTTTTTATGCATTACATAGGGATCTATGGGGGAAAAAATAATCAAGAAAAAACACCAAGGGAGTGTTGGAGGACATTTTGATCTTGACAAGCGGCTAGGTACAATTATTGCCTAAGTTGCAAAATGATGTCAGAGAGTTTCTAGAGAAATGTGCAGTATGCCAAAGAGCCAAAAGTACTTCTTCCAATGCAAGTTTATATCAACCCTTATCCATACCAACTAGACCTTTGGAGTTCATTAGTGTGGACTTTATTTTGGTTTTTCCAAAAATAGTTAGAGGATATGATAGTGCGTGTATGGTAGTGGGAACATTTAGAAAGATGTCACATTTCATACCATGAAAAAGTACCAATGATGCCTCTTACATTAAAGGATTTTTCTTTAAGAAGATCATAAGGCTACATGGACTCCCAATCTGTATAGTGAGTGACAAGGATACCAAATTTGTGGGATATGTTTGGAGAACTCTCTGAAAAAAGTGGGGAACTAATTTTTCATTTTCCTCTTCCTATCATCTATAGTTTGATGGTTAGATTGACATTTTTAACATGTCACTTGGGAATTGGTTGATAAGATTAACCAAATAGCATGGAAAACCTTGGTATTTGATAATAGGAAAGGTAGAGTATACCTATAATGACTTATTTAATAGGAGTATAGAGAAGATCCCATTTTAAATTATCTATGACTATCATCCAAGAGGTGTCCTAAAACTTAGAGACTTAGGTTCTATAAATAAAAGCAGTGCTTCATGAGAGAATTTTTTAGATAATGTGAAGGACATTCATGAAAAAGTTAGGAAGACCTTGTAGGATAGTATAAACATGTATAAAATTCTTATAGATAAAACCAAAAGGGAATTTAAATTCAAACTAAGAGATTTAGACATGGCATACATAAAGAAAGAGTGTTTTCCTAAGGGACAATGTAATAAAGTGTTCATGAAAAAGATTGCCCCCTGAAGATAGTACAAAAAAAATGAGATAATACATATGAGTTAGAACTACCTCCTAACTTGGGAATATCACCCTTTTTTATTGTGAATAATTTGTATGCCTAGAAGGGTAAGATAGTTGATACTAGACAAACAAATGGAAACATTGCCACATAACTAGATTAGATCACTGATCAACCACCTAATCAACTATGCAACTAGAATGCATCCTAGACAACAAGGTTCTTAAAAGGACAAGAAAAGGTATTTATAAGGAGTATCTAGTGAAGTGGTGTAATTTTCCAAAATTAGAAGAAACTTGGCTGACTAAATCTAATATCTTAAAGCATGGTAAAATTATGCAAGAATTATCAACTCAAGAGACTTGAGTTCTTTTTGTGCCCTAGGAGTATGTTGCAAGAGAAAATTTGTAATTTTGTGGTTTCTTTAATGTAAAAAGGATTTTTGGAATGTAATAAGATTCTTAGGAAACAAAACTAGTCATTTTGAGCCTTGGGAAGTTCAATTTGGTGATCTATTGCTTAAGGTTGCACTTGAGCAACCTTTAGGTGTAAAGGCCTAAAGTGTTGCTTTTTGACAATTTAGAGTTATAAGATTAAATTTGAGTAGAAAAGTGACTTGTATGCCAAAGGGAATGGTTTGGAATCTATTGGAAAAATTTGGAGTCAAATTGCATAACAAAAATGCAACTTTACAACATTTTGTGAAATTTTTCAAGATTTGAAGGAAGAACAAAAAAACTCATTTGGGAAGATGATTAAACCAAACCAAGATCATTACATAAGCCTTGTAAAACCAAATTGTATGAGTTCATTGAAGAAAGAATAATTTTTTTGGTTTTGGGACAATTGATTTCCTTGTTTTTGTTGTTGCACTACGTAGAATTCTATTGTAAATGCATATTACATGGTGTTGAATAATCAAATTGTTGGTTGAAATCCTATGATATTACCAGGAAATATTGGTACATTCAATACAATTTATCTAGTGAATGGGCTTGATATTTCAAGAGTCAAATGCCCCTACACTTGAGGTCCTACAAAATCTAAGAGGGTGTGCCTTTACTACAACTTTAAAATGGTTTAATGCTTCTTACTATAGGCTTCTTAAATGATACTCTTGAAAATGGAAATTTATCTTTAAAGGAGAAATCAATATTATGAAATGAATTCTTTGGAGTACTTATAAGTGTTTGCAAAATATGAATGGGTGTGTTATGCACAAAACTTAGGCAAAGAACCTCACCAACTACAATTGTATATAAACTTAAATGAAATAAGACCATTCCTTAATCCAATATTGGGAAAATGGAGTCAACCATACATGATCTTACTATTATCTAACACTTTGGAGACAACATGCACACCATCAACTACTAGACAAAGAACTTAAAATACCACCCTAGTCTAAATGATATTGACCCTAAATAAAGGAGACTAGATAGATAAATACTGCATTGCATGAAATATTTGATAATCAAGAGAATGTATTGATTTTATTCCATTAAATAGTAGTGTAAATCCAAGAGGACAATATAGAATGCAAGTAATTGAAAAATACAAATACCCAAATTAAGAATTTAAAGAGAGATAGGTGTATTGCTTTTAAGATAAGGAAATACAACTGAGAATAATTAGTTGCATATACATGTTGAACCTAAAGCTAGTCTAGTATTGTTAGGTAGTGAAAAATACATAGTCATTAACAAGGAAGAGTTATTCAGTCAACACTATGATCAAATGATTCCATACAAGTCAAGTAATGTTATTTAAAGGAGAAGTATAAACAACTAGTTGTTACTAAGTAGTAGTTACTATCAAGTAATCCAAGTGTTCTTGAGTGATCTAGTAATTGTCAAGTGATATATAGGCCAATTATTTTAGTTAAAGTTGAGTATTGTTAAGGTTGAGGCATAGCAGAAAGATCAATATGCACCTAGCACCAATAAGCTATTAGTGTCAAGTAATATGGTTTTGTATAAATTTTTGGAATGGTACAAACAGTGATATAAACCATTTCTATCAAGTTGGAAGTGTGATTTTATATGATCAAGAAGTTAATCAAGGAGTTAATTATGCATGAAATTCAAGACAATCAACCCCTATGAGAGGTGAATAAAAAATTAGAAGGACTAAGCGAAAAAAAGGATCTATCACAAAGAGGTGATATCAAATTGGAAAGAGGTTATATGTTATCAGCATTCAGAGTGTAGACAAAAAGATCAAGGTACTAATACATTTTAAGATATGTTTCAGTTAGAAATGCTTTAGAATAATTGGGGGGGTTGAATGAATTATTCAAGGTCCAAATATCCTATTCAAACTTTTCACTAAGTATAGTGAGCCCATTCAACCATTCATTCATCCAAGCTTTAACTTATCTAATTAGCAAGTTACTATAAATCAATATGCAAGTATAACACATAAGAAATCAACACATAACACAGTGATTTACATGGAAACTCAATTTGGGAAAAACAACCAGTAACATGCTACTCAATTTGCACTCTTCTGAAAGGCTTGCCCTGTTAAAGGCTTACAACACATTGTCAAATGTGATCTTGTTAGAGGATTTAACCGCCTTGTTAGAAGTTTTCATGGTTAAAGGACTTTAGAACATTCGTTTGGAATGTTACCTTGTTAAAGGATTTATAAATGGCTATTAGGCCAACGTAAGTCCATAGAATTTTTAGATCTAACACAATTGCTAGAGAGTATTAGAAAATCTTGACCTAACTACAACATACAACTTATCTTGTAGATCTCAGATCACTTCTTAGCTCATACCCTTATTTGGCCTTAAATCTCTACAACTCTATTAGCTTGCCTTCCTTTCAAGCTTAGACTCCTTGAGTCTCCATGCTCAATATACCAATACAATCATCTCTATATGACCACTCGTAGAAGTAGAACCTCTATGCTCTTCCTTCTCCTAGATGTCTCCTCCTTGACATCCTTTTGCCACTTCGTAGATTTGGCTCTTCTGTAGCATTAGTATCAACAACTCTTTGCTTCTTGGTCTATGACTCCTTAAATAGAAGTCTTGAAGTACCTTTTCCTACTTGATTCTTCCATTCTTTAATTTCAATTTGCATGGATTAGGTAGGATTCATTGCATCTAACCCATATTCTATTTCCTCTAGAAACTACTTGAATAATCCTTTAGAATTCACCCAAAAATGGTTTGCATAGGATTTTGTGCCACCAACTCATCATCCTTATCTTCCAACTTGTTCACAAAATTCAATGTAACCACTATGTCAGCTTAGATTTGGTGAATCTTCATCACTTGAAATAATGCAGCAGCTTGGCACTATTGAAATACTGGTGCTCGGCACATACTATTTTACTCGGCATCAACTGTATTTTTCCTAATGCTCGACACTTGAAGATCACTCGGCACTCATTATGTTTCTTTGATGCTAGACACCTAATCTTCACTTGGCACGCACTAGAATTTCCTATTACTAAGCTCCTACTGAGAATTTTCTTAGCTTCAACTAACTTGTTTAGCACTCACTAAACATCTCAATTTAAACTTTGCAATCAACCTTGTTACAACGTATTCCTATCATGTTTCCAAGTGTGACCAATCTCTTTATCCTTGAGTATGTTATCAATACATCATTTAACCATTTTCTTAACTGATCCTTGCACTTCATTACAACATCATAAGTCAACCTTTCCCTTAGGTTTTCTTGTCACATCTTGTTGATCAAATCCTCTTGATCAATCAACTAAGTGATAGTACTTGGATCTTATAAGAAAATTTCATTCCTACAAATAGCAGGTTTGACATCAAATAACAAAACAATGATTGAAAACATTCTTTTAACAACAATCTTCCTCTTTGATCTTCAATAGTGAGCTTTTCAATCAAATTTCCAACAATCTCCCTCTTTGGTATTAATGGCAAACCAAACTGATCAACCATCAGACTAAACTATTCAACCAAAAGCTAACTAGGTTAGAATAGTAAGTCAGATGCCAAAAAGTAAACTATAGGTTCACATCTCCTTTTACTATTCTGATTGCTTCATTCCAGCTTCTCCCTCTTGGCTACTACCTCCTTGTTCTTTGTCTTTCTCCCTCTATATTGCTCATCTTCTATTGTTCTGATCAATCTCTGATTATTTCTGTTAACTTCTCCTTCTATCTTCACTTGATTAGTATCTCACATCTTCTCCCTCATATTGTTGATTAGTTTCTGCTTCACTTCTCCTTCTTGATCCTTTTCCTATTGATCAGTTTCAAACATCTTATCCCTCTTTAACAACAATGCCAAAGACATATTAGCATCTTTAATATGTAAGTGTATCTTTGCAAGCTCATTTAATTTCTCCCTCTATCACCTTTCTTGTGACTAATTTGGAACTTTACTACTTGTACTACTTTAGGCATAAATTCCAAAGTAAACATCCTTTGCATCAATGTGTAAGGTCTTCAACAATCAACTCATTTGATGCAGGGCATACTTGCTTATGCTTTAGGTAGCCTTAGCTAGGGGTATCACCCCTAACTTTCCTCTAAGATACTCAAAATCATCTTTAGGTAGTGCCTTTGTGAAGATGTCAGCAATCTATTCCTTTGAGCTGACATATTCCATCTTCACTTGAATGTCTTCCACCAACTCTCTTACATAGTGATACTTGATTGCAACATGCTTGGTTTTAGCATGCATTACAAGGTTCTTTGATATGTTGATAGCACTTGTATTATCACAATAAAGTATCATAGGCTTAACTACATCTTCCTTCATACCTTGCAACAAATTTTTGATCCATACAATATTGGTGTAGTTTGTAGTAGCTACCACATATTCAACTTTAGCAGTGGACTGTGAGGTACAGCTTTGCTTTTTGCTGGTCCATGTAATCAATCTTTTTCCTAAGAAAAGTGCTCCTCCACTAGTTCTTTTTATATCATCAATATTTCCTCCCCAATCTACATCAGTGTAGGCTCTTAGTTCAAATTTCTCACTCATTTTGTAGTACAAACCAAAGTCATCAGTTCCTTTTAGGTATCTCAGTATTCTTTTCATTTCCATTAAGTGATTTTCTCTTAGATTTGTAGAAAATCTTGCTAATATTTCAAAAACTAATGCAATGTTTGGTCTACTATGTATAACATATTGAAGCTTTCCAATCATTGACCTATACAATGTTTGATTTACTTTAGAAAACTCATCATTCTTGGATAGCTTATGGCCTATTGCCATTGGTGTGCTAACTAGTTTTGATTCTTCTAACCCAAATGTTTTGAGTACTTCCTTGATGTATTTGGATTCGGTCACAAATATGCCATGCTTCAACTATTGTACTTGTAATCCAACAAAGAATTTGATTTCTCTAAACATTGACATCTCAAATTCATGTTTCATTTGGTCAGTGAAATATTTGCAAAGAACATCTTTTCCTCCAAATATTATGTCATCAACAAAGATTTTTGATATCAAAATGTCTTTACCTTCTTCAGCTTTGATGTACAAGTTGTTGTTGTCATCTCTTCTTTCAAATCCTATCTTCACAAGATATTTGTGCAACCTCTCATACCATGCTCTAGGTGCTTGCTTCAATCCATAAAATGCTTTATGCAGTTTGCAAACCATGTCCTTGTTCTTCTCATCTAAAAATCCCTCTGGTTGTTCTATGTAGACTTCCTCTTCTAGTATACCATTCAGAAAAGTAGACTTAACATCCATTTGGTATAGTTTGAAACTTTTATATGCAGCATATGCAAGTAATTTTCTTACTCCTTCCATTCTTGCAACAGTGGCAAATGTCCCCCCATAATCCAATCCTTCTTCTTGTGTATAGCCTTTGCAAACTAGTCTAGCTTTGTTTGTTTTTATCTCTCCATTCTCATAGATTTTGTTTCTAAACACCCATTTGGTACCAATCACATTCTTATCAGCTAGTCTAGGAACTAGAGAACATGTTTTGTTCTTCTCAATATGATCTATCACTTCTTCCATGGCTTTATACCAGTCGTCATCTTGTAGTGCATTTTTCACTAGTTTAGGTTCAACCTTTCTCAGTATACATGATTCATTTATAAGTCTATTTCTTGTCATTGGTCTGGCATCCTTGTCACCAATGATTTGTTCTACAGGGTGATGTCTTCTCACATACTTGGCCAATCTTGGTTTTGTCCTTCTTTCCATGTTTGGTCCTTCAGCTTCAGAGTCATTTTGTTCTTCTTCATTAGGAACTTCATCATTTTTCTCATGTGTACTATTTTTACAGTTAGAATGAGCATTTTCTACATTTTGTAGCTCAGCTTCAAAATGTAGCTCGGCATTCATAGGCTGAGACTCGGTAGATACTAAAGTTTGTTGTTGATTCCCAACTTGATTTACAGCATTGTCTTCAATAGTCATTCTTTCATAGAAGTATACAAAGGATCTATAATCCTCTAATTGCTTGGACTCATCAATTTGGACTTCTACATGCTCATCAAGATTTACATTTGCACTCTCCACAATCTTGTTAGTATTAGTAATCAAACACTTATATGCTTTGCTTCTAGTGGAGTATCCAAGGAATATGCCTTCATCACTTTTTGCATCAAAATTTCCATTTCTAGTATCTTTGAGAATATAGCATTTACAACCAAATACATTTAAATGTTTAACATTAGGTGAGTGGCCATACCATAGTTCAAAAGGTGTTGCATTTTTACCTTTCTTGACTTGAACTCTATTCAATGTGTAGACTACAGTACTTACAGCTTCTCTCTAGTATTTGAGTGCAACATTTTTCTCCATCATCAAGGTTCTAGCACAATCAATTACTAACCTATTCCTCCTTTTAGAAATATCATTCTATGGTGGAGTTCTTGGTACTGATGTTTGTCTTTTGATACCTTTGTCATTTCAAAATATTTCAAATTCTTTTGATGTAAACTCACCTCCTCTATCTGACCTTAGGCATTTTAGGTTCTTTCTTATTTCCTTCTCAACTCTAGCCCAATACCACTTAAACATTTGAAATGCATCATATTTTTGCTTTAAGAACATAGCAGTCATCATCTTAGAATAGTCATCTACGAATAGCATTATGTATTCATCTCCTAGGTGGCTTTATACTTCTATTGGACCACATAAGTCTGTATGAACTAGTTCTAGTACTTTACTGGAAGTGTATGTTTTTCTTTTGAAACTAGACTTAGTCATCTTCCCTAGTTGACATGTTTGCACATTGTGTTTTTTAGGTTTCTCCAACTTGGGCAACCCTCTGACTTTCTTTTTCTTGCTAATGTTGATCAAATTATCAAAGTTAACATGACACAGCCTTTTATGCCACAACCACACATCATCAAGTCTAACAACAAGACATGTTGCATTTTCCATATCTAGGTAAAATAGGTTACTCCTAGTTTGTTCACCCTTTCCTATCAGATTTCCTTCAATGTCATAGATCTTGGCAATTTTGTTTCCAAATTCAACTTTATAACCTACATTGCCTAATTGTGATACACTCAACAAGTTGTAGTTTAGTCCTTCAACATAGTATGCATTATCACATGAAATTTTCTCTGTGAGCTTAGTAGAACCTTTTCCTTTGATTTGGCATGGGGCATCATTACCAAATCTAACACTATTTCCGTTATATTGAGTAAAGGTAATGAACTTACATTTATCTCATGTCATGTGTTGTGAGCATCCACTATCTATAATCCACTTGTCATTCTTGTTCACATAGGTAACCAATTTTGTTTCTTCATCTTCATCTTTGTTTGATTCATCCTTCATGGCTACATAGATTACTTCATCCTCATTCTCATCAATATCTTCTTCAACAATGTAGTATCTCTTGCCTTTCTCTTTGTAATCTTTGCTATCATCTTCTCTCTTGTTCCTGTACTTGTTTCCTTCTTTGTAGTTTTTCTTCTATGGACATCTTGCAGCATTATGACCTACTTCATTGTAATTGAAACATATGATAGAGAGCTTACCTTTGAATTCACCTTTGCCTCTATGAAATCTCCTAGCCAGCAGTGCTTCCAATTGTTCCACATCTTCCTCATCTATCCTACTATCACTAGATGCATGTTTTCCCTTTCTTCTCTTTTTGTTTGATGTTTCCTCCTCAATGTCTTTTATTGTCATCTTGGCCTTGAATGCAGATTCAAGATTCTCAGGTCTGTAGTTATCAAAATTGGATAGCTCAAATGCAATAAGTCTTCCCACTATTCCTTCAAAGGTTAATGTATTTCCTTATACACACCTTAGCTCTTTGATGGTTGAAACTCTAATAGCATAGATAGGGAGCAGAGTTCTCAAGTATTTGTTGATGGTTGTTTCTTCTTCCAATTGACCACCTAGACTTCTTATTTCACTTACCACTTCTTTCATTATTGCAGCATACTAGGCAGCATTTTCACCTTCCTCCATTTTCATGTCATCAAACTTTCCTCTTAGGCTTTCTCTTTTTTCTCTCTGGACATTCTAATCTCCTCCATAGATTTCTAATAAGATTTTACACTTCTTGAATGCAGTATCACAATCTTTGATGTCATCATATTCTTCATAATTAAGTGTAGAGGCAATATCTAGCATTTCTTGATTGTGCTCCCTCTTTTTGTTCAAATCATCTGTAGTAAGAGGTCCCGCTAGAGTTACATATTTTGTTCCAATTGAGGTTTTTGCATAGTCACCTAATGATACAAGGTACCATTTCATCAAACTCTTCCATGCAGAAAAGTTGTCTTTATTGAGCTTGGGAACTTCTCTCTTGGACATATTGATCTTCCTACTTCTAGTACCTTGAAACTAAATTAGTAGATGGCTCTGATACCAATTGTTAGAAATGCTTTAGAATAATTAAGAGGGGGAGGGGGGGTGAATCAGTTATTCAAGGTCCAAATGTCCTATTCAAACTTTTCACTAAGTATAGTGAGCCCATTCAACCATTCATTCATCCAAGCTTTAACTTATCTAATCAGCAAGTTACTATAAATCAACATGCAAGTATAACACATAAGAAATCAACACATAACACAATGATTTACATGGAAACCTAATTTGGTAAAAACCACCAGTAACATGCTACTCAATTTTCACTCTTATGAAGTGATGCCCTATTAAAGGCTTACAACACTTTGTCAAATGTGGCCTTGTTAGAGGATTTAACTATCCTGTTAGAAGTGGGCCTAGTTAAAGGACTTTAGAACATTCACTTGGAATGTCACCCTATTAAAGGATTTACAAATGGTTTTTAGGCCAACCTAATTCCATAGGATTTTCAGATCTAATACAATTGCTAGAGAGTATTAGAAAATCCTGACCTAACCACAACATACAACTTATCTTGTAGATCTCAGATCACTTCTTAGCTTATACCCTTGCCTGGCCTTCAATCTCTACAACTTTTTCAGCTTGCCTTCCTTTCAAACTTAGTCTCCTTGAGTCTCCATGCTTAATGTACCAGTGTAATCATCTCTTTATGACTACTCATAGAAGCAGAGCCTCTGTGTTCTTCCTTCTCCTAGATGTCTCCTCCTTGACACCCTTCTGCCACTTTGCAAATTTGGCTCTTCAGTAGCATCAGTATCAGTAGCTCTTTGCTTCTTGGTCTATGACTCCTTAAATAGAAGTCTTGAATTACCTTTTCTTGCTTGATTGTTCCATTCTTTAATTTTAATTCGAATGGATTAGTAGGATTCATTGCATCTAACCCATATTTTATTTCCTCTAGAAACTACTTGAATAATCCTTTAGAATTCACCCAAAAATGATTTACATAGGATTCTATGCCACCAACTTATCATCCTTATCTTCCAACTTGTTCACAAAATTAAAAGTAACCACTCTGTCAGCTCAGATTTGGTGAATCTTCATCACTTGAAATAATGCAGGAGCTTGGCACTATTGAAATACTAGTGCTCAACACATATTGTTTTACTTGGCATCAACTATGTTTTTCCTTATGCTCGGCACCTGAAGATCACTCAACGCCAATTATGTTTTTTTGATGCTCGGCACCTGATCTTCACTCAACACGCACTAGAATTTCCTGTTACTTGGCTCCTACTAATAATTTTCTCGGCTTCAACTGACTTGTTTGGCACCCACTAAACATCTCAGTTTAAACTTTGCAATCAACCTTGTTACAACTTCTTCCTCTCATGTTTCCAAGTGTGACCAACCTCTTTATCCTTGAGTATGTTATCAAGACATCATTTAACCATTGTATTAACTGATCCTTGCACTTCATTACAACATCATAACTCAACATTTCCCTTAGGTTCTCTTGTCACATCTTATTGATCAAATCCTCTTCATCAATCAACTAAGTGATAGTACGTGGATCTTATAAAAAAATCCCATTCCTACAAATAGCGAGTTTTACATCAAATGACAAAACAATGATTGAAAATATTCTTTTAACAAAAATCTTCTTATTTGATCTTCAATAGTGAGCTTTTCAATCAGATTTTCAATAGTTTCAGGGTAAATATCTTAACAGAGTGGTCCTAAGAGGCTTATTTGAATCTCCAAATAGAATGCTCACTTAATTATGTAGTTAAAATCTTTTAAACAAAGTAGACTAAATAAGTCTTATAAGCTCTTAACAGGGTAGACCCCTCATAGGGTAGATCATTAGAAGTGATCAAACTTTTTAGCCTTAATGGGAACACTTTATTGCTATAGTAGTGAGGATTTTATGAGTTTCATCCCCACCATAATTTTATCTTCACCTTGGAGGGTTTATGCATTACCAAATATTTGTGTTATGTGTTGATTTATTTATTACAATTTTTACTCATGTTATTAGATTTTAGATCTGATGTTACATTATAGTGAATGTTTAATATTATATAAGGTTGAGTTGAGATAAGGGTTTATGTTGAAGATGTCAAATATGGTTTATGTATGGAGTTGTTAAAAGTTTAATAGATTCTAAACTACCCCATCATCTTCCTAGAAGCACACACCTTAAGATTCTTCTTGGAGGGGACATCCTTTATCCAAGGTCAATAACATATGCATATGTTGACATCATCAGAATATTCTAGAAAATGGAGATTATTAATTGATTCATGACCATGGTCGTCAGATGGAGATCTTAACATCTTGTATTGTTGGGCCCATTTACCGTTGCACCAAAAGCCATGACTATTAGTGAACATAGAACACCACATAATTAACCACCTATGGGTAGGGGAGCACGTTGCATCACCCAACAATCTCCCCCTCGACGCGCATAACAGGCACTTACGCGGGTCAGGAAGGCATCGAGGAGATTTGAACCCATGACCAAGCCAAAACCAGGCTCTGATACCAATTGTAGGTCCCACTTGCCATTGCACCAAAAGCCATGACTGCAATACTCACCACCATTATCAGATCTGAGACATTTTAATTTCTTACCAGTCTCATTTTCAACCAAGCATTTCCATTTCTTAAAAGTTTGAAATACATCAGATTTCTGTCTAAGGAAATAAACCCATACTTTTCTAGTTGTGTCATCAATAAATGTAACATAATAATGAGAGCCACCAAGGGAAGATACCTGAGCCGGTCCCCATACATCTGTATGCACAAGCTCTAATTTCTCCTTTTTGTTTTCCTTCCCTGTCTTTACAAAACTCACTCTTTTTTGTTTTCCATACACACAACTTTCACAAAAATCCATATTCACACATTTTAGACCTGGTAAAACTTTCCTTGAATGAAGTACTTTCATACCTTTCTCACTCATGTGCCCAAGTCTATTGTGCCACAGCGCTGTATCAGAATCTACAGCAGCTATTTGTTCTCCCTGCTCAACTGCAGTAATTGTTCCTGAATATTCATTTTTCTCTGAAACAATCAAAGTAGAAGGAACAATATGACCTGTACAAAGATATAAGGTGCTTACTTTCACACCTTTTGCTACTACAAGGGAACCTTTTGAAACCTTCCAATTTTTATCATTAAAAGTAATTACACAACCCTCATCACCAAGTTGCCCTACTGAAATTAAATTCCTACTCAGCTTTGGAACATGTCTTACCTCATGTAGTAGCCAATGATTCCCATTCTGCAACTTAATCTTAATTTTTCCCTTTCCAACAATCTGACAGGGTTCATTATCCCCCAAATAAACAAGCCCAAAATCCCCTTGGACATAATCAATGAAATAACCTCTATGAGGTGTAGCATGAAAAGAAGCACCAGAATCTAAAACCCATGAATCATCAACACTCTCTAAAGACAGAAGCAAAGCATCCTCTTCGAATTTATTACTTACCACATTTGCCTCCTTGTCTCCATCTGTTTTATCTCCTTCATTTTTCTTTCGAGTCCAGCAATCTTTCTTTTTGTGCCCTAGTTTCCCACAGTACTAGCAATCATTTGGTCCTCTCGATTGAGACCTCCTCCCCTTTGACTTTCCTCTTGATTTCCCATGATTTCCAGAGTTACTTCCTCTTTCAGTCGTTCTGCCCCTGCTTTGTGCATTTAAAGCACTTCCTGATGTAGATCCACCTGAGGATTTTCTATGAGTTTCCTCACTTAAAATAACACTGATCACATCATCATATTTTAGGGTACTTGATCCAGGAACAGAATTACTCACCGCCATTACCAAGCCATTCCAGCTTTCAGGCAAAGAACACAAAATCAAGAGAGCCCTAATTTCTTCATCAAAATTGATACCCATAGAAGATAATTGACTAGTAATAGTATTAAACTCATTTAAATGATCTGCAATAGATCCACCTTCTGCCATTTTCATATTAAATAAACGCTTCATGAGAAATACCTTATTTGAAGCGGAGGGCTTTTCATACAGTGTCGCTAGGGTTTTCATCAAATCTTCTATCGTCTTTGCTTTTGTAATATTAAATGCCACCGATGGTGCCAAGCATAACCGAATGCTTCCGAGTGCCTTTCTGTCCAAAAGATCCCATTCAGCCTCTGACATAGTTCCCTAATTCTTGGCTTTTCCTTCCAACAGCTTCCATAAATCCTTCTGATATAAATAATCTTCCATTTGCATCTTCCATAACTGGAAGTTCTACCCATTAAACCTATCAACCCTCAGCTTACCATCATCTGCCATTGCTCCCACTCAACCGTGAGACTCCCACTTAACCGTGAGACTTTCCTACAGAGGATAACTGAGAAACAACCTGGCTCTGACTATAATGGAGAGCGCAAGGAGCATGAGGTTGCATGCTGGGTTACCCTTACACATGTGGGCGGAGGCTGTCAATACTACAGTATATTTGATTAATAGAGGTCCCTCTACTCCTTTGGGTTGTGGTATTCCAGAGGAAGCATGGACTGGTAAGAAGGTGAGTTATTCTTTTCTCAAGACCTTCGGTTGTGAAGCTTTTGCTCATATAGACTCTGAAAATAGAACCAAGCTAGAAGCAAAATCAAAGAAATGTGTCTTTGTTGGATATGGCATTAATGAATTTGGCTATAGGCTTTGGGATTTTGAAAATCATAAAATTATAAGAAGCCGAGATGTCATATTCAATGAAAAAGTGTTGTACAAAGATCTGTTGCAGCAACATGAGAAGAAAGAAGATGATTATGTAGTGATGGATGATACTCCAAAAGCTGATGTTCCAGCCATTCCTCATGATGTGCAACAACTGCAACAACAAATACCACACACACCAGTGAATGTTAGATGGTCAACAAGGCCAATTAGACCTCCACAAAGGTTTTCTCCCTCTTTGTATTCTATTTTACTTATTGATGCTGGTGAACCTAAAAGTTATGATGAAGCTGTGCAGGTGGATACTAAGATTCAGTGGGAGTCTGCAATGAAAGATGAAATGGACTCTTTGCTGAAAAATAAGACATGGGATTTGTGCAAGTTGCCTGCAGGTAAAAAGGCTTTACAGAATAAATGGGTTTACAGGTTAAAAGAAGAGGAAGGCGGTAAGAAAAGATTTAAGGCCAGGTTAGTTGTAAAAGGATTTGCATAGAAAAAGGGAATTGATTTTGATGAGATATTTTCTCCTGTTGTTAAAATGACTTCTATTCGTACTGTTTTAAGTCTTGTGGCTACTGAAGATTTGCATTTAGAGCAGATGGATGTTAAAACAGCCTTTCTTCATGGTGATTTGGATGAAGAAATATATATGGCTCAGCCACAGGGTTTTGAGGTCAAAGGTAAGGAGAACTTAGTGTGCAAATTGAAGAAAAGTTTATATGGCCTGAAGCAAGCACCTCGGCAATGGTATCTGAAATTTGACAGTTTTATGCATGAGCATGGATATAACAGGTGTCATTCAGATTACTGTGTTTATTTTAAGAGGATGGATGATGATAGCTACATTATTTTATGTCTATATGTTGATGATATGCTTATAGCTGGGTCTAACATGCATCATATTAAGGGGCTAAAATGCCAGTTAGCACATGCATTTGCTATGAAGGATTTGGGGGCAGCAAAAAAAATCCTTGGTATGAAGATTTGCAGAGATAGGAAGAACAGAACATTGACGCTATCTCAAGCTGATTATGTTGAGAAGGTGTTGCAACGTTTCTCTATGGAGAATGCTAAAGCTATCAACACACCTTTACCTGGTCATTTGAAATTGACTAAGGAGATGTGTCCCAAGACATAGGAAGAGGAGGATAAGATGTCCAAGGTACCCTATGCTTCAGCTGTAGGAAGTTTGATGTATGCTATGGTATGCACTAGGCTAGATATTGCACATGCAGTGGGAGTCGTTAGCAGGTATATGAGTCATCCAGGTTTTGAGCATTGGAATGCTGTCAAGTGGATTCTTAGATATTTGAGAGGAACATCCAATAAGTGTTTACACTTTGGGGGCTCTACTACTGATTTACAGGGCTATGTTGACTCAGATTTGGCTGGGGATATTGATACCAGGCGGAGTACTATAGGTTATGTCTTTACTGTTGGTGGGGCAGCCGTGAGCTGGGTTTCTAGGCTACAGAAGATTAATGCTCTCTCCACTACAGAGGCAGAGTATGTTGCTGCTACAGAGGCAGCCAAAGAGATGATATGGCTTCAGTTCTTCTTGGAAGAATTGGGACATCCTTAGAAGGATAATTATTTGTTCACAGATAGTCAGAGTGCCATTCATCTTGCTAAGAATTCAGCTCTGCATTCTAAGACCAAACACATACAGTTGCGGTACCATTTCATTCGGTCAGTTTTGGAGGATGGACAGTTAAAGATGGAGAAGATACATACCAATGAAAATCCAGCAGATATGTTGACAAAGGTTGTCACCAGGGAGAAGCTGAACTCCTCTTCAGCTTCAGTTGGTCTTTTAGACTAAATGTGAATAAAAGAACAGCAGAGTCCAAGGTGGTTTGATCCAGTGGGAGCCCCATGCGGTAGTTGTATTGCTACAGGATCAGTCTCCAAGTGGGAGATTGTTGTTTAGTGTGGAGCCTAATCAGTCCCCAAGTGGGAGATTGTTAGATTGTGGTGACTGATCAGGAAAGTACTGTACATACTTCATAAATAGTGGGGTTCGGGGCATCGCCCCGAAAAAAAAAAAAATTGGAAGTAGCCGACATGGTAGCCGACATATTATGGCCGACATATGGCCGACATGTTATAACCCTAAAGCGATGTAATACTTGTATAAAAAGGGCTTAGGGTTGGGTATTTTTATGTGTGGTGATACGAAATTGGTTCTTGCGGCGGTATTGAGCTGTAAGGGATTACGGATTGTAATCAGGTTGTAATCACTGGATTGTAATAAGATCGGACTTGCTGTTTGGTGGACGTAGCCCAAGGATTGGGTGAACCACGTTAAATCTTGGTGCCTTGTGTTCATTTCTATGTATTCTATTATTTTTTGTTATTGGTTATATTTGCATGTAGTTTTTATTTCTGTCCGTGGTTTATCCTAACATGTATAACCCATGCTTCGAGTCTCATTAATCTCCATGGTGTTAACCCCATGAGATAACACAATATTATCCACGAGTATGATTAATTAATATAAATAAATTCTTAAACATAATTAAAAATATATAATCCATAAACATACCATTCTTAACTTCTTCTTCTCTTGGTCCATGTGGCTCTTTCCTTAGTTAGCCCTTCAATGAATTATTCCTTCTAGATTATCTCAACTCTATAGTTACTTTCTAAAATTATTCCTATTCTAATTATAAGGAAAGTATAAAATGTGTTTTCTTTGTTTCTTCTTTTCCAAAAGCCACAACCTTTCATAACAAAAATCCTTTGAAAAGTCAGAAGACTTCATAGTTATAATCCTTTCGAAAAGTCACAACACTTCATAACTAAAATCTTTTAGAAAAGTTTCAATACTTTATAATCACAATATTGTTGAAGAGTCGCAACTATTCATAATTATAACCCTATCTAAGGTTCATGTCCTTTAAATATCATTGATACCTTTTCAAAAAGTTACTTCTTTATTTTTATCATTTTACTTTTGTCTTCCATTTTTCCTTTTTGAACTCCTATCTTCTCCTCTTCATTTTTTCCTCCCTTAAAATAAACTCTCCTCTCTTTTATATCTTAATTTTGAGTTATGTCTATTTGTTAAACATCTCTTGACTTTTCATTAGATTTGGTTAATTTATATTATTATACATTATATTATTTATTGACTCACTTATTTGTGTTTATATTATATGTTATTAAATTCTAGTTAGAAAGTTAACATGCATTCTATAATATTGTATCTGGTATTTAATTTTATTTCTTTATTTACTCATTGAAATTTTATTATTTTTTAATTATTTAAAATATCATACTAAATATTATTACATTGATAATATGGATTAAATAATTATTTATTTTTATTTTACATTTTAGTATTAGCTTTAATATAACTTTATATTCATTATTTATTTAATGACATTGTATTATCTAGCTATTAATAAAATTTTATCTTAAAATGGGGATATGACACTAACCACTTCAGAGTTAAATATCATGGAGATGGAAGCCTACAAGTTGGAAAAGGTTATTGAGAATCAAAAGATTGATTTGCATCTTGCATTTGAGAAAGTCAAGGCTACAAAGGAGGAACTGAAGAAATCCTAAAGAGAAGGAAAGAGATGGAAATTCAACAAAATAACACCCAATACGAGGAAGAAAACATTGAGGACATATGTGATTAAGGCAGATCCATTGAAACCAATGCAACAATAACTAATCTATTGGAAAATAATAATATCTTGAATGAAAAAGTAAGAGCATTGAAAAGAGAATATAAAATACAATTAGTAAGGCTATGTGAAGTGCCTAAACAAAAGAAAAAGGCTAAAGAAGACAAGGTAATGGCTAAAGAAGACAAAAGGTAGATGGATACAAGTTTGGATAAAATAATCAATGAGTTATAAAGGTTTTCTCACAATCAATTTGACATTATCAATCAGTTATTAAGTACCAATTATGAGATTGCTAGGAAGGTGTAAGAGATTGTAAATATGAGATTTAAGAAATCAACTAAAAGACGAATTGAGAGCTAAGAAAGAGATCGTGGAAAGAATGAATAGATCTAGAGAGACCATGAGAAAACTAAATAAATAGCTAAGAGAACAAATAAGATGCCATGACAATAATGGACTAGATTATATTGAGTCGTATCATCTACCAAGCAAGGAGATTCAGCAAAGCACGGATGACAAAGGAATTGTTGGTCTCAGATTGGTTTTGACAATTAAGTGTCAACACACTTAAGATATTTACTAAGTTCATGTCAAGCTAGTAACACATGCCAAGTATAATATATATAGATGGTGAGTTGCAATAAGTGTCGAGTCACTCATGTGCTAAGCAATTCAAGTGTCGAGTGAACAATTGATATCAAGCAAATTCAAGTGTCAAGCAAGATAGATTATAGTTAGTGTCAAGCATCAGTATTATCAAGTGCTGAGTAACACAAAATGGACTTAGCTGTTTATGAAGGCACAAAAAATTATGTAAACCATTTTAAGCCCACTTATGGATAGATCTTGAAAATTTGAAGATAAGATCGAATCTATTTGGATTTCCTACACGATCAACATGCAACCAATTAGAAAAATGGAAGGAATTAAGTGGGAAAATGAATGAATCTCAGTCGTAGATTCATACCTAACCATAAGCCACCAAAGTCTTTTTAAAGGGAAATGAAACCCCATAATTCAATATGTGTGAGTGTGTATGTGAGGAAGTGATGTGAGTGAAGAATTGAAGAAGTGAAAGGGATGAATTGATCATAAAATGTTCAAGGTGACTTAGAAGTGTGAAAGAATTGCAAAATCAATTTGCAGAATAGAGGAGAAGTTATACATCATTATTATAATAGATCAAGAGGATCAAGATGGATATAATTGAAATCTAAAATGAGAAAGGCAAAGTTGTAAGTGTATCAGATCACGCATTCTACTATTAATTTCTAACAACTGTATCAATAGGGTGAAATCCTTTGGACTAAGGTTGATTTAATAGTCATTGTAAAATCCTTCAATAGGGTGACATTCCAAGTGAGTTTTATAAAGTCTTTTAGCCAGGCACACTTCTAACAGGGTGTTAAAGTCCTTTAACAGGGTAGGATCTAAAAATATTTTGTAAGCCTTTAATAGGGCATGCCTTTCACAGGTAGATCATGAAAATGGTCAAACTATGTAACCTGAATAGGTGACACTTTATTGTTGCAGTAGTGAAGAATTGTGGGTGTCATCCCCACCCTAGTTTTACCTTCTCATTGGAGGGTTTTTGGGTAATCATATTTGGTGTCAAGTGTTTATGTGGATGCATTTACTTTACATGTTATTTCAATATGTTAATGTATGCATTGTTTTAAGTTAAAAGTTTTATAGGTTAAAGACTTGTACTTCTTATTCACATGCCCTCCTCTCAGAAGTATATATTTCTCATTTATATTTTCAATAATTGGTATCAAAGCTGAGTTCTCATCAAGAGAAATCTTATAGCTTGGAGAAAAGATCTTGAAATGGAATTTTTACAAATTGGGAAAGACCATTGAAAATTAGGAGATTGAAATACATCTCTTACTATAACAATTGAATGAAGCTAGAGATGCTCTGAGAAGTTCACTGAAGAGAAGGAAAGAGATTGCTATGGCAGAAAATGACACACAATACAAAGAGATTGACATCACAAAATTATTTACAAATGGTAACTCCCATGAATTTGATGCAGCAATTGCAAATCTCATGGAAAAGAATAGAGCACAATCTGAAGAAATCAGAAATCTCAAGTTGGTACAAGAATCACAAGTTGTATTGCTATGTGAGGTGATTGAACAAAAGAAGAAAGCTATAGAAGACAAGGTCATGATTGAAGAAAACAAAAGATTTTTGGACAACAAGTTGGAAGAAAAGTTAGCAAATCTATCCAAGATCTCAAACATTCAATTGGACACCCTAAGCCAAATGATGAATGATCATCATGAGTTGAATGTCAAGGACATTGAAATAACTACATTGAAGTTTCAGAATGAACAACTACAAAATGACCTAAAAAGAGAAAAGGAGTTTACTAAAAGTTTCAACAAGCCAAATGAAGCCATCAAGTACTTTGAGCAACTACTAAAATCCCTAAGATCCAGTAAAAACACATTAGGATTGGTCTACATAAGCACTGAAGAAGGAGAATCATCCAAAGTTGCTAATGAAAGAAACAATAAAGGTAATAATTCTAAACCTACTTGTCATCATTTTTCTAAGAAAGAACATTTAGCCAATGTTTGCAAGAGCAAGAATATTAGTCAAAATCTTAAGCCTAAGAACATGACTCATTGTCACAAGTGGAACAAACAAGGTCATCAGGAACATGAATGTAGAACCAGAACCATGCATACACCAAAATTTGAAGGACACTACTACAATTGTCAGAAGTTTGGACACAGAGCCTTTGAATGCAGATCCAAGTCCACATGGTCATCAAATAAGCTAGCAAAGGTAACAAGCTATGAAAATTCCTACAACTAGGATTACAATACAAGACATAGCTGTCATTATTGTGAAGAGTATGGACACATCCCTAAGAATTGCATAAGAACACACTTTAGTGGTAACAACAATAGATGGTTGAGTCAAACTACATGCTTTAGCTATTTGAAGACTAGTCATATCAACAAGCACTGTCCAATAAGGACAAAGGCACCTAACTTAGAGTTCAACAAAGGAAAAGGCAAGGTAGATGTTGAACACACCATAGGAGAGATGAACAAAACATGGAGGAAGAAAGATGGATGCAGCACATCAAACAAAGGGATCACTTCACCTTATAGGTCAAGTGGTTACATCTCATCAAATTAAGCAAAAGGAGTTATGTGGGATTGATATTTAAAATGTTTTATTATTCATCGATTCCAAAAGAATATAGTACTAAAAAACATGTATTAGCATGAAGGAAGATGCAAGATAATAAGTAAATTCCATGGTTGAATCTTTAAGTTTTCACATTACTGCCAAGTGTGAAAAGTCCTCTTCAATTACTGAGTAAAGCACTAGTATGTGTTAGCCAAAGTTAGTTGAAGCTGAGTCAATAGTAGGTGTCAAGTAAGGGTAATTCTTATAGCTACCGAGTGATGGTAAAATCAATGAATGCCAAGTGAAACAGAAATTGCATTGGAGCTGAGTTTATATTTATATGTGTACCATGCAATAAATGTTATATTTTGAAAGGGTATAAGGGAAATTTTCACATATTTTTTATCATTATGAACACAAATCAAGAGTGAGTAGACAAAAGAAGTGATTTACAAGCAAGATCAAAGCATTTGCACAAATCATAGTGAAGATTGAGCATCGATTCATCAATTTCAAAGGTATACTTCACCTGTCGAGCTACATAATTTCATATTTGTTAAAACCCTAGCTTGCATAATGGCCTCAAGTTCTAAGAATGTAAAGGAGAAGAAATAGTTTGAAGTTCAATTAGTCAACAACAAGGTCAAACAACCAGATTTCAGGGCCATACTAGAAGTTGCATATAAGAATGACCTAGAAAGCATGTTATCTGCTATTCTACCTAACATTTTTATGGTTGAAGATGTGAGGAAACATGGAAATTAGACAAGCATATGACAGATTATGCAAAAATAGGGAGTTGAAGGAGGAATTCAAAATTTTAGAGAGGAAGGGCATAACCCATGCCCTAGATTTCCCAATTGTTTTCAAAACTAAATGGATCAAAATTATTTTGAGTAGAATACATGATGGATTTCTATGGTTAGAAGGTGGACCCATCAAAATCTCAAAGAGAATTGTACATAGGGTTACTGGATACCAACCCTAGTGTTAGGATAAACCATGGACAGAAATAAAAACTACATGCAAATATAAACAATAACAAAAAATAATAGATCACACAGAAATAAACACAAGGCACCAAGATTTAACATGGTTCACCCAATCCTTGGGCTACATCCACCAAAATAGCAAGTCTGATCTTATTACAATTCAGTGATTACAACCTAATTACAATTTGTAATCCCTTACAGCTCAATACCGCTGCAAGAACCAATTTTTTATCACAACATAATTAAAAATACCCAACCCTAAACCCTTTTATACAAGTATTAAACCGCTTTAGGGTTATAACATGTTGGCCATATGTTGGCCATAATATGTCTGCTACCATGTCGGCCACAGCCCAAAAAAATTTTGAACCCCACTATTTATGAAGTATGTACAGTACTTTCCTGATCAGTCACCATAATCTAACAATCTCCCACTTGGGGACTAATTAGGCTCCACACTAAAAAACACCTAGATCAGCCTAAGACATTGAGAAGTGATTCTAAAGAGGTAATTGAGCAAAATATAGGAGCTAAGTGGAACAAGCATGGGATGACTATTGACACTATCATAGAACCACTTCTTGACTTTTTTGTTAGGGTCATTTCACATAATAGTCAAGTAGACTAAATAGTGTTCCTTGTATAGCAGTCAATGTAGGCTATAAGATAGTCAAGAAAGATCATACCTATGATCTTGCAGAACTCCAGTTGCAGCAGATAATTGAAAACCTAGAAGCAATAAGGAAGTCAAAGAGTGCTCAATGTAAGTTTGGTTCAATATTGATATGTATATTTTTCTATGTGTAAAATGAGTTCCCATCTTTTGGTAGAGTAGGATGGAAGACCAATAGGTCAGTTATTGTGCAAATCAATGAGTATATTAAGCAAATGGGAGAGAATTTTGAGTCAATAATGACTAGCTATTTTGAAGACTTCAAGAAATCCATGAAACAAAGGTTGAGAATTCCTATTTCCCTAGTAGAGCAACATTACAATGATATTTTCTTTCTTGTAGATAATTAATACACTTTCATCCAAGCTGTAGTACCTAGAGTTAGATGGTTAAGGCCTCTAGGTTATGAAATAAATATTGATGAAGCTTCAGCTACTATCACTACACTTATTGCTAAAGAAGTTGATAAGACTACCAAAAATTTTGGAAATTATGATGTTGTAAAGTCAAAGTTTGAGATGGAATTAAAGACAACCTCAATTTTGAAGAAGAAAGCTAAAATGGTGAAGAAACTAAAAGCCAAGTTTGGGGAAGGAGTAGAAGATAATAATGGAGAAGATGATGAAGAAGAAGAAGAGGTACAAGGTCAAGAACCTCTTGCTTTGACCCAAGGTGTGGGTGAAGATCAGGAAGAAGAAGATTCTGAGGGAGATGATGTTGAGGAAGCACTAGCAAAGCCACAAGCAAAGAAAAGAAAAGCCAAGATACAGCCTATTGCACAACCAAAGGCAAAGAAGGCTACAAAACCTAGTGCAACAAAGTCTACAGGTCAAGCAACAAGAACCACTACAAGGGAAACTACTCAAAAGGCCAAGAAGAAGGCCAAAGAGAAAACTAAGGCAATTGAATAGACTAGTCCTATGCAGAAGAAACCAAGACGCACAATTGCTAGCAATGAGCCCTCCACATGACACAAACACACCTGCAGAGCCCATAATAGTGAAAGATGTTCCTAATAAATCACCTCAAAACATCAATCCATTAACTATAGAGGATTTGAAAAAGATACTTGACTAGTCCACATTACAAGCAAGGCTATGTGAAAATCTTGTATTGGTCAATGTGGATGAACTTCAAAAAGTAGTAGCTAACATAACAAGGGAAAAGGTGAATACATAAGAACCACCTACTACCATCCCTACAGCTACTAGTACTCAACCATTAATAAAAATAGAGGATAAATCTACAAAGGTTGACACTACTACAAAAGTTGATATAGTTTATACTGTAGAAGTAAAGGAGCCTACAAAAAAACAAGCAGGATAGATAGATGATTCTATACCTAATGCACAAACACAAGGTGCACCACAATTGATTGTAATTGATCAAGGTAGATCTAATGAAGAAAATTACATACCCAAGGAGAAGGGGCAAGAAGCTAAATAGACATTGGTAAACTTACCAACATCTGGCACTCCAACTAAAGTCCTTCAGAGGCCAAGCATTGATGCAATAGCATTGTAGATTTTAGCACCCTGCTCTAGCTCAATAGAGGTTGCTAAGGTATTTTACTATGGTGATGCACTTTTAGATGAAGAAATAGTGATACCAAAATATGATTATGCAACAATGGCACTAGAGCAGATCAATATCATGCAAGAAGCATTAGAGAGAGAGAAGAATCAAGAATTACTTATAAAAGAGTACAAATAGAGGCAAGTACTTTAGGAGATCAAAGACATCTTTTTTGATGATTTTAGCTTGCAAACACCTGATGAACCAAAGCCTATATTAGAACAACTATTAAAAATTGTTGAACAGGTGACTAATGAAGACTAGGATACTAATGTTAAACTCATGGAATAGTCTAAAAAGAAATCTGATGGAATAGTCAATGGGAAGATATCTGGTGGAATAGCACTATATAGGTTGAGTTGGCTAACAAAATTGAGAAAGTAAAGAAAGTACTTGAGAACATATTCTCATTTTACACAAAATTATGTGATCCCACACTCTTCACACAAGAAATGAGCCACAAAATTTTGAGTCTGGAAAGAAACTTGAAGGTCTTAGGTATGCAACTTCTCCAAAATCTAGCTCAAAGTGAGAAGCACTTTCATTCAATGCTTCATTCACAAAATCAACTAGTTGTGTTAATAGTAGAAGAGGCTAACATAAGAGCCAAGGTGATTAATATACTAGCCTCCCTTACCCCTCGCATGGAAATACTTCAAAAGGAACTAGCATATGCAAAGATAGTATTAAAGAAAGATCCCAATTGTTCAACATTAGATAGACTAGTTCATCTTACAGCAGAGACAACCATCCAAATAAAATCCTTAGATGTTGCATTAGACAATTGGGATGCTACTTTGAAGATTATAATGGAAGTCCACAAGAACTTTTTGGAAAAATACACAATCAGTGTATAGACCCTTTGACATCAGTGTCAAAAAGGGAGAGATATTACCAAATAAGGGGAGAGACAAATATGAAAGGGGGAGATAATAAAGAATAAAAGGAGCAAGCAAGCAAAGGGGGAGCAACCAAAAAAAATAGAGTATATTAGACAGAAACAAAGTGTTGGTACTTTTGAAGACAAAGAATATTAGCATGCTACTCAGAGAAGAGAAGAAATTTTGGATACAGAATAGGCACATTAACTCAGGGGGAGTTACAAAAAATTTGAGCAAAATTTTGAGGTATATAAATTATGAAATTGTGTATACATATGCCAAACTATATGTATATTATACTCTAGGAAATTGGATTTTTTATGTACAGCTAAGTGTTTTTGACACTCATGTCAAATGGGGAGATTGTTGGTCTCAGATTGGTTTTGACAATTGAGTGTCAACACACTTAAGATATTTACTAAGTTCATTTTGAGCTAGTAACACATGCCGAGTATAATATGTATAGATGTCGAGTTGCAATGAGTGTCTAGTCACTCATGTGTCACGCTATTCAATTGCTGAGTGAACAGTTGATGCCCAGCAAGTTCAAGTGCCAAGTAAGACATAATTATACTAAGTATCGAGCATTAGTATTATCAAGTGTCAAGTAACACAAAATGGACCTAGTTGTTTGTGAAGGCACAAACAACTATGTATACCATTTTAAGCTGACTTATGGAAATATCTCAAAGCTTTGAAGATAAGATAAAATCTATTTGGATTTCCCATGCGATCAACATGAAACCAATTAGAAAAGTGAAAGGAATTAAGCAGGAAAATGAATGACTCTCAGTCGTAGATTCATACATAACCCTAAGCCACAAAAGTCTTTTTAAAGGGAGAAAAAATCCCATAATTTAGTATGTGTGAGTGTGTGTGTGTGAGGAAGTGATGCGAGTGAAAAATTGAAGAAGTGAAAGGGGTGAATTGATCAAAAAACATTCAAGGTGACTTAGAAGTGTGAAAGAATTGTAGAATCATTTTGTAGAATAGAGGAGAAGTTATATAGCATTGTTATAACATATCAAGAGGATCAAGATGGACAAAATTGTGATCTAAAATCAGCAAGGCAAAGTTGTAAATGTATCAGATCAAACATTCTATTGTTACTTTCTAACAACTGTATCAATAGGGTGAAATTATTTGGACTAAGGTTGATTTAATAGTCATTGTAAAATCCTTTAACAGGGTGACATTCCAAGTGAGTGTTTTAAAGTCCTTTAGCCAAGAACACTTCTAACAAGGTGTTAAAATACTTTAGCAGGGTAGGATCTAACAATCTTTTGTAAGCCTTTAACAGGGTAGGCCTTTCATAGGGCAGATCATGAAAATGGTCAAACTCTGTAACCTTAATAGGTGACACTTTATTGTTGCAGTAGTGAAGAATTGTGGGTGTCATCCCCACCCCAGTTTTATCTTCTCACTGGAGGGTTTCTAGGTAATCATATATAGTGTCAAGTGTTTATGTGGATGCATTTACTTTACATGTTATTTCAATATGTTAATGCATGCATTGTTTAAAGTTAAAAGTTTTATAGGTTAAAGACTTGTACTCTTGATTCACACCCCCCCCCCCACACTTAGAAGTATATATTTCTCATTTGTATTTCCAATAGGAATGCCAAGAACAATAAGCCTACATGTTATCATTGTGGAAATTTAGGTCATATAGAAAACATTTTTAGGAGCAAAACTAGTAAGTCAAATCCTAAACCTAAATGCAGTTGTAATTATTTCAATTGTAACAAGCATGGACATCAAGAATACGCATGTAGATCAAAAACCAATAAGATACAAGATACATCTATATTTGAGGGTTATTGTCACACATGTCAAAATTATGGTCATAAGGTAGAAGATTGTATATCGAAGGCAAAGAAAAATTGCACACCTAAAGGTTAAGACAAAAAAATGTAGGCAATACAATACCATAAATTGGGATTAGAATACTTGGGTTAGTTGTCAATTTTGTGGAAAGTATGGATACATTGTAGAAAATTATGCAAGGATACATCTTAGAGGAAGATTAGGAAACTGGAGAAATTTTGGACTAGTATGTTTCAATTTTCAAAAGGTCGGTCACCCAAGAAGAGACTATATGAACCGAACACCAACAACTAATTTTGAAGAAAAAAATGGCAAAGAAAAGACCAATACTAAAGAAGTGAGAAGTTGGATGAATCAAACTTAGAAAAGAGAAAACTAAAGAAGAAAAAAGTTCAAATGGTGAAGTTGTGATCACCCTATCCAATAGATTAGGTGATTCCCCCACCTCAAACTAAGAAAGAGCTAGTATGGAATTGAATTTAAAATTGCTAGATCATACATCAGGTCCTAAGATTGTTTTGATAAAAGTCCAAATCAACATGACATTAGATGCATAAGGACATTTATGAGATTTGAATTTGCTAATTATTTTGGTGTCAAGTTGAAAATATGGTTATGACTGAATGTTAGTTTTGAAGTCCTAAAGAGACCAAGGTGAAAGTTATCTATGACTAATTTGTGCTATTGATCAAGTGAATGAAAGTTTGGAAGAGTGATAACCAAGTTTTCTAGAGATAGTTGAGACAGTTGTAGCTCACCCACTACATGTATGGAGCATTGATGAGGCCCCAATTTTGAATTTCTACTCTATATAGTTAATTTTGTGAACCATTTTACACACCTTGCATTCAATTTTTTACAAAGTGAATTGAGTTGAACAATTTCTTGAGTATTTAAGAAAGATTGGAGTTTGATATTAGTGCATTCCTTTAGCAACCAAAGTAAGTTGTGTGCAATTTTTTTGAGGTGAAGAAACACATAAGTATTTTGATCAAACCCTGAATTAATGAAATTGAAACAAGTTCAACTACATCTAAGAAGAAGATGGATTTATGGGTTAGTAATGCATGGTTAGTCAATAATGATGCATGTCCCCTACCAAAATTTAAAGTATATCTTGAAATAGAGATGAAGGATGATTCTTTGGGTGCCCTATCATCTATCCCACCTAGGGTGAGCATAATTCATGATGTGAGATCATGCTACATGTGTGATAGGTGAGGTAGGAGATTTTGAGTTAAGAGTGACATAGGAAAAGTTATGTGAGAATGGACAATTGAAGGAATAACATAGGATAATTTTTAAGAAAGGGTTAACTCATGCCCTAAATTTCCCAAAAAAAATTAAGATGCAATGAATGAAATTCATTTTGAGCGATGTTCATGACATGAAGCTAAATTTGGAGATTAGAGCAGTTAAGATTACAAAGAAAATTATTCACTATGTTATAAGCTATCCTATTATAGATAGGGCTTAGATTATTTTTTCCAAGGAAAAGATGTTATTGAAGCCAAATCATTGGCTAAATAGAACAAAAGAGGAATGAATATATCCACCATTGAAAAATGTAGAGATAGAATTCATTGTCAAAATCATTGCTCACAAATTTTTCCATTCAAGTCAACCCAATAGTGTATCATGCATTGTGATGGACTTGGGATGGAAAATTGTTAGGAAGGATCATAGTTATGAGCTAGCTGAGCTCCAACTTACCCAAATCATAGAGAATCTAGAGAGTATAAGGAAAGTGAAGGCAATATATGTAAGCTTGGATCTCTAATAGTTTTTATTATCTTTTATGTTCAAAATATGTTTCCCACCATTGGAAATGTTGTCTAGGATAAGACAAGGCATGTTATGTAGCAGATCAATGAATTCATAGGTTAGATTGGTGATAATTTTGAAACCATTATGGATGGTTACTTTGAAGATTTCAAGGATACCAGAATCCTTAGTAGACCAATTCTATGATGATATATGTTTCTTGGTTGACACCAATTTTACCTATGCACAAGCAATTCTACATTTACTTCCAAATACTTTTAGATAACTTACATTAGGTTTATAGCCATACCATAGCTCATAGGGAGTTTTGAATGAGTCCTTCTTTAGCTGTACTCAGTTCAAGGTATGAACTGTAGTGTTGATAGGTTCCTTCCAGTATTTGATAGCAATGCTCTTTTCAATCATTAAGGTTCTTGCACAATCCATGATAGATTTGTTCCTCCTTTTAGCTATTCCATTTTTCTCAGGAGTTCTAGGTGCTCATACCTATCTTTTGATTCCTCTTTCAATGCAAAAGTTATTGAACTCATGTGAAATGAATTCTCCACCTCTGTCTGACCTCAAGAATTTCAATCTTTTCCCTGTTTCCTTTTCTACTCTGGCCAAATACCATTTGAATTTCTCAAATACTTCTAATTTTTTCCTTATATACATGACAGTCATCATTCTTGAGTAATCATCAACAAAAAGAATGAAGAACTTTTCTCCAGTATAGCTTTCAATTCCAATGGATCCACATAAATTAGTATGCACAATTTCTAATATATCTTCAGACTGATAGTTTTTACTTTTAAAACTAGTCTTTCCCATTTTACCAATCTGACAATTCTTGCATAGACCAACCTCACGTTTCTTTATGTTAGGAATGCCTCTTACTTTCTTGAATTTTTTTATCTTTACCAAATTATCAAAATTGACATGACACAACCTTTTATGCCATAACCAACTTTCTTCAACTTGAGCAATAAAACATGAACATTCACCAAGTTCAAGATAGAACAAGTTACCTTTAGTTTGAGTGCTTGATCCAATCAGCTTTCCTTTGCCATCCAGTAATCTTTCTTTTCCATGCATGAATTCTACTTTGAATCTATTATTGAGTAGCTATGCCACACTCAACAAATTATGCTTTAGTCATTCTACCCAATAGGCATTATCACATATAAGTTCTTTGATTAGAGAGATTATTCCTCTTCCTTTTATGTAACGAGGTTCATTATTACCAAACCTTACACTACCACCATCATAGTCTTCAAAGTATTCAAACTTAGTTTTATCACCAGTCATGTGATGAGAACAACCACTATCTATGATCCATGTATCATTTTTTCTCATATGAGAAATGAGTGCCATTTTTTCATCATTATCAAACTCATATTTCATAGCAATGTAGACAATTTCATCTTCTTCTTCATCATTATAATCATTAGAATCTTTAGCCATAAAACATGTTTTCTTACCTTTGTTCTTGAATGATTTGAAGTCTTTCTTCCCATTGTACTTGTAACCTTTCTTCTCATCTTTGTTCTACTTGTTTGGGCACCTAGCAGTAATATGACCAACTTCTTCACATGAAAAATAGATTAGAGGAACTTTACCTTTATATTTTCCTCTGCCTCTAGAATATTTCCTTGCTAGTAGAGCTTCAATCACCTCAAGATCACTGTCTAAACTTTGGTCTAATTCATCTTCACTTTCTGACTGAGATTCCTTTTTATTTTTTCTTTTCTTTTTGAGTGAAATCTTGGCTTCAAATGCTAACTCAATGTTCTTGGTAGCTGGCACATAATTGTCAAAGTTGTCTAGCTCAAATGCAGTCAATCTTCCAACTATGGCTTCTAGATTTATCTTATGATTTTCTTCACATCTTCTTTCTTGAATTGCAGAGACTCTAATTGCATAAATGGGTAGTAATTTTTTGAGAACTTTACTTATAACTATCTCCTCCTTGATATCTCCTCCAAATGCTTTGATTGCACTAACACATGCTTTGACTCTTTCAACATATTTTGCAATGTTTTCATCCTCTCTCATCGACATCTAATCAAATTGTCCTCTCAAACTTTCTGCTTTGGCTCTTCTTACATTATCATCTCCTCCATAGATTTCTTTTAGAATTTTTGACATTTCAAAGGTAGATTTGTAGTCCTTGATGTCATCAAATTCTTCATAACTCAAAGAAAATGCTATATCTATCATCATAATGTTGTAGGTCTTCTTTTCAGCAATATCATAGACAGACAGTGTACCAACTGGTTCTGCATATTTCTCATCAAGGTATTTTAGTTCTGTATCTCCAATAGAAGCTAGATGAAGTCTCATCAATCCTTGCCATGCTGAGAAGTTGTCCTTATTAAGTCTTGGAATTTCCCTCTTATAAGACATCCTAATCTTTGGCTTAGATCCTTGAAATCTTATCCTGTAAGCACCAAAAGCTCTGATACCAATTGTTGGAAATATAGATGAAGTAACTGAAAGGGGAGGAGTGAATCAATTACCACAAAAAAAATTCCAAAAATCTCTTAGATGTCTATAATGCTTACTTACTACTGATACTTAGTAAATAGTACAGGAATACTGTAACTCGATAGATTAACTAGTTATTGATCATCTAGCATTCATAGTTATTAATATGCATGCAAAGGTTAAATAAATGAACACAAGAGACACCAGATTTAACGTGGAAACCCAATATGGGAAAAACCACCAAGTAACTAGTCACCAATTTTTCACTCTTCTGAAGTGAGCCCTATTAGGAGCCAACCCTGTTAAAGGTTACAAATACACACTGTTAGGTGTGACCTTGTTAGAGGATTTAATCACCATGTTAGGAGTGGCCTAGTTAGAGGTCTTTAGAACAATTCAACTAAACTCTCACCTTGTTAGAGGATTTACAAAATGGTTATTAAACCAACTCTGTAAAGAGATTTTGGATCCACTGTTACAATGAAGTGACCTAAATGATATGCAACTTATCTTTTTGCTGATTACAGATCTCTGTTATGCTTTACTGGATCCTTACTGATCGAATACAACTTTGCAACTCCTCCAGGATATCTAATCCTTCATTAGAATTCGCTCAATATTTGCTTATTCCATCCTCATCCATATATTCACTCTCACACTTGAACTCACAACTTAAACATCTATATATACCTTTCAGATTATCAAGTCAGCTCAAATATAAGTTACAAAAACTGAAAAAAATCATTACATTAGTCGGCTACATTTATTGCACGAAACAATCAAAACAATAAAATCCTTCGCTGGCCAACCCAGTTTAGTAACCACTACTCCAGAATGGTTTTCTAGTGTTAACCAAGTGAAGCTTGGTAAACACTACAAACCCTGCAAAAATCCTTTGGAGACCAAGTGAACTCGGTTAGCACTTACCTTCCTTTCCTAACCTTGTGAGCTCGGTAGAAGCTAACTTTCTACCACATTTCTTTTGATGATCGAGTGAGCTCAGTAGACATTAACTTTTCTTCATTAACCTTGGGAGATTGGTTAACACTAACTTTTTTCTACAAAATCCTTTGATACCCAAGTGATCTTGGTAGATATAACTTTCCTTCATTAATCTTGGGAGCTCGATTAACACTAACTTTCTGCTACACAATCCTTTGATGCCCGAGTGAGCTTGGTAAGAACTGACTTTACTGTGTAATGTTTAGGAATGTTTGGTAGACACTATAAATTGCTTTGCTAATCATCTAAGCTCTGTAGACTCTATCTAATGACTGATATGACATTTTTTTAACAACAAAGACAATACACAATTAAAAATTGTATCCAACAATCGATACTTTCAAAATTTTGGTTCAACTAAGTGGAGGGTAGAGTGAAACTATGGAAATCAATGATGAACCTTAAATGATCCAAGTAGAACAATCATAGATGAGTTGAGGAAGGAAATGAAGGTATAGTTTAGACCGAGTCAATATAGTTGCCAATTCATGAAAATTTGATGGACTCTAACCTTATGTTAGTGCAAGTAAAGGATTACCCAAAGATTGACACATAGGTGGCCACTCAATTGGTTGAAATTTCATCTATTCCTATAGTTACATTAAGTCTAGTTGATATCCAAGGAAATGTACAAGTTGGTGATGACGAGAAATAGAGTGTGTCAATTAATATAGGAGATATCACACAAGTGCTTGCACAGCAACAAGATACTACAAAGGATAATAGTAAAGGAAATGATAAGAAAGATCAAATAAAAAATGATAGAATGGATGAATCTACCATACATATAAAAGAAATTTCCTCATGACCTCCGATTGAGGGAAGTAAGGAGGTATGATAGTTGAGTTCAGCTAGTGAACTCCAAATAGTTGAAATCAAGCACAAACAAGATGTGTTTTTATAGAAGACATGAAAATTTGGGAGATCGGGAGAGAAGAAGTTAGAAGATGAACCAAAGAAGGAAGAGGTGACTCAAGAGTCACATAATTCAAGTCTAGAGATTTCAACACAAAGTTGAGCTCCAGCACATTGGACTCCAAGGGCAAGAAGTTGAAGAAGAAAGTGAAACACTCACCTAGTGCCATAAGAGGTAAACATGTCACTCTAGATGAAGACATTGGTATTCTTGATTGGGATAAATCTAACTTATGTAAGGAGAAAATGATAATATTGAGTGAATTATTTGCAAGAAAGACTAGGCAAGATGAGTTAAGGAGAGAACATCAAAAGAGGAAAGTATTGTATGATATCAAAGATATTTTTCTTGATATAGTTAGTATTGATGATTTGGATGAGAATGCTCAATTTATTAATAAATTGATCAAAATTTTAGAGAAGCTTAATGATCCTAATGTAGACATTCAAGAGAAGTTGATGTTAAAAGTATCTAGTGAGATAGCAATAAAGAAAGTTGTTCTTTCCACTCTTGTCATTGAGCTAGAATAGTTAAACAAAAATGCAAATACATTATTTGCAAAGTTGTTTGATGATATTTCCTCTTATTACAAGTATGTAAGGGATAGAATGGATAAGATAATGTAGATTTAAAGAAATATAGAAAAGAGTTTAGCATGGATCCCAACTCCAACTCAGTTTATTATTCACAAATCAAATTCTTACATGGGAAGTAGTCAGATTCCTTATTAGAATAATTCCATATCAGAAATGAGGTGAATGAAATTGAAGCAAGATTGCTACCTGATATGGAAATCATCCAATGACACATGCAGGCTACTAAGGATCTTGTGAAGGGTCATTTTTTATCCATTGCAGATAATATGGTGAATCTCACAACTAAGATTGAGATAGAAAAACAAGTATTGCATACTTTGAAGGCCAACTGGGACAGCACAATGTCAATCATTATCAAAATGTACCATCCATTTCTGAAGGAATCCTACCAAAACCCCACTTAGAAATATTTTCAAAGTCATAAGTGACAAAAACAAGGGGGAAATGAGATTGTTTCATGATCAAGCAAGTGTATCAAGTGTATGTGTATATGAGAAACTTTTTTTATCATGTATGTATATTATCTCATTTTGATTTGAAACTTTGGTATATATTATTTTGGAGTAATAAGGAGTTAGTTATTCTAATGCTCTACATGTGTAAATAAATAGATTTGAAAAATATATTAAAAATGCAAGTACAATAGTATACATGTATAGACCAAGTTATAGGTATGGATTATATCCTAAGGGGGAGTACTTATTTTGAAGTTTTGGAATGTCAAGTTTTGATCATGACAAAGTGTTTTTTCCACTAATGCCAAAGGGGACATTACATTAACCCTAAAGAAAATCTAGTATTATCAGTTAGTGCAAAACACTTAGTCATTTATAAGGAAGATTTATATGGTCAACACTATGACCAAGTGATTCCATATGGGCCAAGTAATGCTATGCAAAGAAGAAACTTATAAATAATTAGTTATTGTCAAGTAGAAGTTATTGTCGAGCAATCCAAGTGTTGTTGAGTACTCTAATGACTATTGATTGATATAGAGGTCAAACATTTTAGTTAAAGCTGAGTATTTTAGTTTAAAATGAGTATAGTTAAGGCCAATGGATAATAGAAATATCAAGATGTGCTAAGCACCAATAAGTTATTAGTGTCAAGTAACACAACTTTTTTAAAATGTTTGGAATGGCAGAAACATTGATGTAAAACATTTTTATCCAGATGAAAGCATGTTTTTATGATCAATGATTTAATTACTCATGCAATTAAGGATCATCAATCCCTATGAGAGGTGATTAACCAATCAAAAAATTAGAAGGACTAAGCAATAAAAAGGATTAATCTAGATTGTTGATCATGATCTAGAATCTTTTCCAAGTAGTTATTTAAGGAGGGTTTTAGACCTAATTCAAGAGTGTTGCAAGTTAGAATTATGTATGCAAATTTGATGGTGAATTTAGTGGAGATAAGTGTTAAGGATTAGTAAGGTAATTAAGGAGTGCAGAGAGAAGCTATTCAAGATCTATCACAGAGAAGGGATATCATATTAGAAAGAGGTGATATGTTCATTGGTGATATCATCTACATTTAGAGTGCAGACTAAAAGATCAAGAAACTAAAACATTTTAATAGGTATTTTAGGGTAGATGTCTTAACATAATGATCCTAATACACCTATTTAAATATCCTAAGAAAGTGTTCACTTAATTGTTTAGTTAAAATCCCATAATTAAGGTAGACTGAATAAGCCTTATAAGCTCTTAATAGGGTAGACCCTCATAGGTAGATCATCAGAAGTGATCAAAATTTGTAGCCATTATAGGCACACTTTATTGTTGCAATAATGAATATTTTGTGGGTGTCATCCCCACCACAGTTTTGCCTTCACCTTGGAGGTTTTCTTATTTATCAAATCTTTTTGTTATGTGTTGATTTTTTTCTTACATGTTTTACTCATGTTATTGGATGTTAGATCTAATATTAGATTACAGTGAATGTTTGATTTTATATAAGGTTGAGTAGAGATAAGGGTTTATGGAAAATATGTAAAATATGGTTTATGTTTGGAGTTGTTAAAAGTTTTATAGATCCTTACTCAACCACCCCCCCCCCCCGCCAACAACCTCTTAGCATCTTACTTTCCCTATTAGATTTCCAACAATACCAACAAGAAATTGCATAAGTTTTGATATCTCTATTCTATTTCATCTCTAATAATAATGTTAAAGTTTTTTTTAACTATATATATCCACCTATATAAAGAGGTCTTGGTACCCCTTCTCATAGAAATGAAGGGGTGCAATATAGCTACAGACCTCTTCAAAATATAACTATCTTAACTAATTATTGTCGAGCATATATAATCATGTCCTAATATTTTAAAAAAAAACTAAAAACATCTTAAAATATTTTATAACTATTCATCTTGGTCCACACCCTCCTCCTTAGTGTTTTTTGTGTCTATTGACACTATATCTAGGATATTAATGTCATCGTTCACCCATTTTGCAATTTGAGCATGTGTTGGTCGTGTGAATTGGGATACCTCTGGGATGAATATCTACAAATCCATCCACTTCTTCCCTCTAGAAATCCTTACATCCATTTGGAATTTAGTGAACTTATTTTCCATGGTGATCATTTTATCCAATAACTTATGAAATAGATCCATTTGAAAATATGTATCTCCTTTAAAAATGTGTATATCTCTTTGTGGAAACATTGTTAAATTATTTCTCCAACTTTCCCAAATCTTTGACTCTTCCCTCACTATCCTTAATGGAAGGAATAGTGTAATGATCCCATCTTTTAGCAGTTGACCAAGAGTGTGTGCGTTAGCCTTGTTCTACATGGTCTCGAGGGCTAATGAATGGTTTAATGGGATCTTTGAGTGTTTTGGCCTAGTCATTTCCAATTTGGGCCAAAACAAAGTTGATTTACTTAGTTTTAGACATACATACTATTTTTAGTAAGTCGACAGGACACAATGCAGGTCAATTTTGGTGATTGGATTCAATACTCCTCGGTGAGAGCTTTCCGATGAGCGATCGCTCGCATTATTCGGAGTCCGATTGCTAATACATTTTAATGCCTGAAGTTTTATTAAAGTAACGTCTAATTTAATTGTAAAATATTAAAGTGTTACTTTAATATTTATTTTATGGTGATGTGTACCCAAGGGAGACATAAGAGGTATTTTAATATATGTTTTATATATTACACATCTTTTATCCCACATTGCCCATATGAGTTGAGCAGACCCTTGGAAATAGAATAAAAGGAAGCATTTGTGGCTTCATTAGACAGGTTGAATATGAGAAGAAATTGGTGTGTGAGTTGCAACTCCGTTCTTGGCATTTGAGGACGTTTATCCTCACTTGTAACATTCTAGACGTCATTCCCTTGGGGTTTGGCCTTTGGAATTATTTATTATCGGCTTCATTATCAGGCAGTTTAGTTGCATTTCCGGCTACAGGCAGATTTGGTATTTTGCTCATATCTTCTTCACTACTTGTCCGACGCTTATGCCACTTTGAGGGAATGGTATTATGAAGGTAGTGGACTAATTGAAGGACAAAGTATTGTAGTAGCAAGTTTGAAAGCATGGGCTGGAGTATTATGTCAATACTGTTGAAGTAATTAGTGAGTGGATAAATCTGCCATGTATTTGGTTTTATGAATTCTAAAAATAACATTTTATTAGCAGCAGTTTATTTCCACTTTGCATATCATTGTAGTTTCTTTCTTGTTTATGTTGTATGATACCAATTCCATTTATGAAACACAACAAACAAATAAACGTTTAATTTTCGGAGTTATAAGGGGTTTAAAACATTAAACGGAGAAATAAGAAGTTGAATGCAAACTGTTTGACATAATTCCTTTCAGCAATTTGGTTTAGTTTTTTTTGGCACATCCAAGGGTGCCCATTATAGTGGTATCAGAGCTATAAGTCCTGCCATCCTGTGGAGGTCTTATAGGGAATTTGGAACAGCCGGATAGAGGAAAAAAGTGTTTGATGAAATGTCAAAACACTAAAATCAAAAATAAGTAAAAAACACAAGCTAAGCATTTATGTTTGAGCATGTGATAGGGGTCTTATAATTTCTGCGATACTAGAGCAAGACAAAATAGGATTTCATACTTGCAAAGCAAACAGTCTAGTACATCCGTGCAGGTGGACATTGAATCCAACCATACAGACACAGAGGAGATATTCTTTGATCAGGACAATAATATGGGTGATCGAGATGACAGGAATACAAGATTAGGCGAAGGCAGAAATGCTGGTCCAGATCAGGGGGAGGTACTGTTCAGATAGTTACTGGATATGTTAGAGTAGGGGCAGCGTATGCAGCAGGAGCAGAATAGGCGAATGGACATGATGTTGCAGCTTATGGCTAGACAGATGGGCATCAATATTGACAATCTATATGTTGCTCCAGTGCAGAAAGAAGTTGTTTCATCAGGTGGGATTGAGACACATATAGAGCCACCTAGCTATGATTTTGGTGATATGGAGTCCATCGATGTGGGATTAGAAGAATGCAAGGATACTATCATATCAGCAGCCACTTCTATGTCAATTGAACCATCCAACGAGGAGTTTGGCAGTATGCATGCGGTTGTAGATGTGTGTTCTGATGATAGTACACTTGTTATTGCTAATGAGGTGAGCAATATAGTGACAGAGTCATATTATACTATCGATCAACAAAGTGTTAATGTTCACTCTTGGGATAGTACTATGTCCAACATGGATGCAACATTGTCTTATGACAATTCGATGTTTGAGGTTGATGTTGATCATTCACCTGAGTGGAGTTGGGCTCAGTTTTCACCATCTACAAAGATTCAGTTTTATGTTTCAGCAGTTGGGAGGAAGAGCTTTCATAGATCTTCTATGGAGCCGCCTTTTGGTGACATCCAGACCTATACTTCATTAGCACAAGTTTTGGGAGCTAACTTGCAAGACATGTGGTTGGTCTTAATGATGTTCATTTGTAGTTTGTTTAATGTCTATATAGATATCACATATTACTTCAATTGGGATCCAGGTGGAAGTTGGAGTTCATTATGTTACTAAATTGCTTGAGGACAAGCAATTTCAAGGAGGGCAGATTTGTAATGATCCCATCTTTTAGCAGTTGACCAAGTGTGTGTGCGTTAGCCTTGTTCTACATGGTCTCGAGGGCTAACAAAGGGTTTAATGGGATCCTTGAGTGTTTTGGCCTAGTCATTTCTAGTTTGGGCCAAAACAAAGTTGATTTACTCAATTTCAGGCATACATACTATTTTTAGTAAGTCGGCAGGACACAGTGCAGGTCAATTTTGGTGATTGGATTCAATACTCCTCGGTGAGAGCTTTCCGATGAGCTATCGCTCGCATTATTCGGAGTCTGATTGCTAATACATTTTAATGCCTGAAGTTTTATTAAAGTAACGTCTAATTTAATTGTAAAATATTAAAGTGTTACTTTAATATTTATTTTATGGTGATGTGTACCCAAGGGAGACATAAGAGGTATTTTAATATATGTTTTATATATTACACATATTTTATCCCACATTGCCCATATGAGTTGAGCGGACCCTTGGAAATAGAATAAAAGGAAGCATTTGTGGCTTCATTAGACAGGTTGAATATGAGAAGAAATTGGTGTGTGAGTTGCAACTCCGTTCTTGGCATTTGAGGATGTTTATCCTCTCTTGTAACATTCTAGACATCATTCCCTTGGGGTTTGGCCTTTGGAATTTTTTGTTATCGGCTTCATTATCAGGCAGTTTAGTTGCATTTCTGGCTACAAGCAGATTTGGTATTTTGCTCATATCTTCTTCACTACTTGTCTGATGCTTATGCCACTTTGAGGGAATGGTATTATGAAGGTAGTGGACTGATTGAAGGACAAAGTATTGTAGCAGCAAGTTCGAAAGCATGGGCCGGAGTATTATGTCAATACTGCTGAAGTAATTAGTGAGTTGATAAATCTGCCATGTATTTGGTTTTATGAATTCTGAAAATAACATTTTATTAACAGCAGTTCATTTCCACTTTGCATATCATTGTAGTTTCTTTATTGTTTATGTTGTATGATACCAATTCCATGCATGAAACACAACAAACAAATAAACGTTTGATTTTTGGAGTTATAAGGGGTTTAAAACATTAAACGGAGAAATAAGAAGTTGAATGCAAACTGTTTGACATAATTCCTTTCAACAATTTGGTTTAGTTTTTTTTGGCACATCCAAGGGTGCCCATTAAAAATAGCCCAATGATCCATGGAAGTGATAGGGACCATCTTTTGCTTCATCTTCTAATATTCTTGGTCCATGTAACCCAAGTTCCTAGATATTACATCAAGCATATCAACTATGGCTTTAATCTGAGAAGGAGAGTCTGGACCTCTATTGGTTACCTCAAAAAGCATGTTCAACTCAAATTTGGAAGGCCTCCATTTTTTTTCTATCTTTGACAACATAGTTTTATTTTTCTTAAAGAATTCCAACATATGGTTAACATTATGAAAAATTTCATAGATATCATCACATTTCCCAAGATGAACCTTATCCTGAAAGCAAGGATCTCTTCTAAGTTCTCATGAATACAGTCCTTGTGTACATCTTGATTTGGTTCCTCGAGCTATTTTCAAAAAGGAATCATATTTGGAGATTCTCCCTTTCACTACACATACATTATGAATGTTTTATTCGCATGAAGTGGAGGCTTACATCATATTATAGCATCTCCATTTCACACCCAAATAGGAATTGACCTCAAAATGAGATAGAAATGTAAATGGAAGAAAGTATTAAAAGTACATCCAACATGAAGTAATGCAAATCTATGAATATTTTCTTCAACTTAGAATGTAATCAATTATGTAGATGCAATAGCCTAGACTCAACTCTAAAACCATAGGAAAGTAAATCAAAGTAAACCACAAACGTTTATGATTGAATGTGCTTAAAATTTTCCTTAGTAGTGAATGGAAGGAAACATGTAGAAGATGCAATAAAGGACCCCAAATGTATGAAGGGATATCTTGAATGTTGAAAATGCTAGCTCTTGCATAAAAATCCTTCAATTACTTGAATACTTGATCTTCAATAGAGAATGTACTTGAACTCTTAAAGTCCTTGAAGAGTTCTTGAATGATTGTAGTTACTATGTATGTGAATTATTGATGATGGGTTGTGTATGTATATGCAAAATGAGGCAAATGGATGTGCTTATAAAGAGTTCACAGTAAACTTTCCCTCTTCCTCTCAACAAACACAAAATCAATAACTTGGATCAACCCCAACATAGGGTCCAAGAAGAGGACCCAAAAATGGGACCTGATTAAGGATGCACTGCATCATCGGTGATGCATTACATTATGGATAATGCACTACATTATCAATGATAGGTTGTGTCCTTTAATTTTAAGTCTAAAAACCCCCTAGATTCTCATGGAATCCCAAAATATGCCCAATTTTTGGAGATTAGGTGCAAATCTTGAGAAAACCCAATTTTAGTGTGGAAAGAGATTCTAAGTGATTCAAAGAGAGAAAGGGGGGACACAAGTGGATAAGTCCTACCTTGACCTT